>SDVV010006530.1:0-18387 GCA_016164225.1 Gammarus roeselii
TAATCAGTTGATATATTTTTCATTCCTTCCTTAGTATTTTTAGTCCATCGATCTAAAAATAAAATTACGTTTGCTCACATGTTGTATAATCTTTTGCCGGTAATTGTTCTAAGAAGTTCGTAAATGATATTTTACCTATTTATTCCCCTTAACGATATTGATCACTCATTTCTTGACAAATCCAATCCGACACCTTGGAAATATCTCTATCTATATGATGTTCCATAGGTGGCCTTGGATTATTTTGTTCGGCTGTTTACCGAAAAGAAACCGTTTCGATAAGCACGCCTAATCGTTGTGTATGGTAAGACTTCAGGAGTTGATTTATAGAGTTGCTACGTTAAGCATGATACCCGTCACAGGTCATATCACAATAAAATACATTCATATATTGTATGCAATTGACAGGCAAACTATACTTACTATATCTGGACTAGAACTAAAACAGAGGCCAGTGATTTTTATTCCGGACAATAACAATCTTCCCGAGAGTAATTGTATTTAATTATTTTAATAGCGCACGGAAAACCCACTTCTTGATTATATTCCCGACTGTAATTCTTCCAAGCTTTCCTCTTATGAATAAAATTACTCATAATCAGGGAATCCTCTTAGCAACTCTTTACGCAAATTGTTATCTACTTAGAAAAGAGAACCGCCATATCTCGTATTACTTAGTGTAATTGAGCGTAACTGTTGAAGATGAGCTAAGGCTCTTATAAATTATCAGGACGGTAATTACGACTCTGTTTATGAGGAGAAGTCCTAATATATGAGACGTTGGGAAATTGTTGTACGACTGGCAAAATTTTGCAGAGTCCTATTTTATTTACCCACTAAATAATCATTAAAGCTCGACGGTTAACCAAACATTGACCTAGACAGTCTTTTATATGAATTAATCACTGTATTAAATCGGAAAATTGATGTTTAATGATTCATGATGGGTTCATTGATATTGGACACATAAACAAATTAAAGTTGTCAACTCATTTTGACACGTGCACAACCTAAAAAAGAACGAAGGCAGGCTACAAAAAGTCAACTGGGTCCATCTAAATGCATTTATTTAGAACTATTCCTACCACAAATATTTCATGACATGTGAGATAATTTTTATTCAGCCAATTTGACGCGCTATGAAATGGATAACTTTTCGTGATCTCAATTAAAGAGAATGGTAAATTTCGATATTAGTATTTTAATTCCTACCATTGAAGGGGAAAAAGCGTTAGATATCTCTCTGATCTATGTTAGAAGGATCAATACAGAATTGTCTATGATTTCTGATTCACAGTGGTATCAGTACCGATCTACGTGAGCTCGGGCATAGCCTCAACTGCCATTGAATGGTTTTGAACCAACTGACCAACGGTTGTACAAGCACAGAGCTTCTTTTGGATCTAATCTTTTTAGTTTGTTCTGGCTGAGGCAGGTGGGAGTTGTGACGCATGTATTCGTTCCGGATTATATCGAGGATTTTCAAGGAATGCCAGATAGATCACACTCACGCTTTTACCCTTCAATTTTGAACAAAATTAATGAGGTATAATTCTATCATTGATGAGCTGACTTTGTTAGGGAGTTAAATATCGGAATTTACTGATAAAATAATGATGTTCGTCTTCAAAGTTAAAATAAGGCAATCGTTTTGGTTCATGAACAAGAATTACTGTTAGCGTATGAGTGTTGAAAGGGTACTGTTAGCGGAGGAGTGTTGAAAGGGTACTGTTAGCGAAGGAGTGTTGAAAGGGTACTGTTAGCGGAGGAGTGTTGGAAGAATACTGTTAGCGGAGAAGTGTTGAAAGGGTACTGTTAGCGGAGGAGTGTTGAGAGGGTGCTGTTAGCGGAGGAGTGTTGAGAGGGTGCTGTTAGCGGAGGAATGTTGAAATGGTAATGTTAGCGGAGGAGTGTTGAAAGGGTACGACTAGCGGAGGAGTGTTGAAAGGGTATTCAATCGGCTCCTAGTATCGACTCATATATATTTTTTACAGAGCGTGTTATTATTTGCTCAAAAACATTTCACTCGTGAGTGCGCTACTTCCCGAAAAGTCACAAATCAAACAACTTTCCGAAAACGGACCGTAATATTTATATTGTTGTGCATGAGTTATGTCTATGCCGAAGCTTGAAATCGTCACATGCAGGATCAGAGGCTGACACTGCAGTCGGACACGCTAACCACTCGACCATGGCAGTCAAATGAGTTATAAAATACATGAGTTACGTGAGTTATAAAAACCGAGATAGAAAACTATATCGGTAGTAATTCGACAAGTCAAACTAATCCTCTGCCTAAAAGGGAACGACATCCACTGCTTCAAGCATTCTTAGCCTCACTCACACGTCAAGTGTTTCTCTTAACGTTTCTGAATGATGTTTTCTGCAGATACCGATTTGTTCTGAACTATGTATTTTTTCACAATTATTAAGGGAAACATGCCCGCTTATGTTTTGGATTTAGATAAAGGATTTTAAGAGTGTGAGTAATTCCATCTCGAACTGAATCGAAGCGAACAATGTAAAAATATAAATGCATCATGCTTACCAGCAAAATGGTGCCCTCTGGGAAGTAGCAGCCGATGCGTTGTCACCGCATTTGGGTTGCAGAGTGTCATAAAAGAAGCTGTTAACTTTTGCTTTAGCCTTTTCAAGCATGTAGGACCCAATTAGCAGTGGATGAACCATTTTGATTTTTTTTGCTTGAGGATCATGATGACTGTTTCAGGGCAGATGGCGTAGCAGCTTATCAGGAGGGGGTTGGCAGCGTGTTTTCGGAACTCGTTGCCTGTGCACACGACCATTGCCTCTAGACTTCTGTTGAGCGGATTAAACCATAGCTTCCCATGAATACAATTTGAGAGCAGTTTATATAGGGACTTTTCGGAAAAAGTCGTAGACTCCTGACGTTTTGGGATATTGTTCATTATGCAAGATTTGAAGACCGGTTCCTGCTTGATTAAAAAAAATCGATGAACCTTGGTGATTTCCAGTCCTTCCCTGAGGAGTACTTGCATTAATTCCAGGGCCATGAGGTAGTCAGTTTGGGGCAGATAACTAGCAGCCAGCTTACGATCTGCTCATTTCCTATTTTTGAAATGTTCCGAGCCTGCCAAGAGATTTTTTGTGGATATTTTTTGTGATGTAGATGTAGTGGCAGCTCGTCTGTTTTTAGTGCAACTTCGTCGCTGACTTGGGCATCGATACAGACATTGAACCTGTACCCGCCAGAGCAGTCCGCTGTCACCAAGTCGAATGCTTGAATTTCTTCCAGTGTGAGCTCGTGGAATTTGCCAATGATAAGGGGCTCACTCAAGCATCCACCATAAAGACTGTTTAAGTCCCACATTGCTGCTGAAGACACACGTTGTTTAGGGTCATGGTCTTTGCATCGGAGATTGTTTATCTTGGTAAGACCTTTCGTCAACGTCACATATCCGCCTCGTGTATTTTCGACAATCAAGTGGAGTAGATAGATATCTTTGACCAACTCCAGTTTCATCTTGACTTCGTACAAGAGCAGCTTGCATTGCAAAGCCGGGAGCGCTCACAAAATGGACTGGGTCCAAGGTGTAGCCGCGTGTCATGGTCTCCCTAAGCTTTCGGGAGACTTCGGCTAGTAACAACGTGTCGATGAGGAGGTAGATGATAACGTAGTCACGCAAACTCGTGCAGTTGGCTGCCTGTCACATTTTAATCACTTCAGCATAATCAGACTCCGATATTTCTTTGCCTCGAAGTTGACTGCAAAAGGCTTGTTGCGATGGGATGTCTGTTTGGTCCAGTACAGAATTCCATGTGATGGCCTCATAGCAAAAATGTCCTTTACGATTAGCGAGGTCTAGAATTTCGTCACTGTAGCCAAGTCTTGTGAGATGGGATTTCAGGAGTGGCATGTCATGGCCACTATCATTAAGATTTTTAGCAAGACTATCTAAACTCGAGTTGAGAGCGGAACACGAGTCGATAAACTTGACACCGTACCTGCTCGTGTCATCGTTCAAAAAGACAAAGATGCTGAACATCTTGTCTGACTGTTTCGGTAACACACGGATATTGGAAAAAGTTTACCCAAACCTCTCAATATAAATCTCATATCATATGATGATGCTTTAAGAGCTAGATACGGCATAGACCTGAGTTCCTCCGTGATTATGAAATTGCAATTATAGCATAGAGGCCCAATATAGTTGCCAGATATCACTTCTTTACTGGGTCCAAAGACGCTCTCGATGTAATGCTTATGGTGGCGAATTCTTTGTTTACCTTTTTCTACAGAAGTGTCCTCGCAGCACTCACATGTTATGCTTACGCAATATTTTTGTGTGTCTGAATTTGTGAGGACGGGGATAAGGAAAAATGGTAAGGTAGACAGGTAATCATTATATATATGCAATATATTCTTGACAAGATGTGTCTTCATCTCCTCAAGGGAGAATGAAGTCGAATCGACTACTTTGTGCCGTACAATTTTACCGTCTCTATCCACTAGAGCATAAGAGTACATGCACAACTTGTATATGTTAACCACATGTTTTCTTTGTGTTTTAGGTTCCAGCACAGATTTGCAGTCATAATAACAAACAACCGCTGGTTAATTGTTGCGTGCACGACTGAGAATTGGTACATTTTGCCTTCTCCAGGCATACTGACGTTTTGTAAACCTGTACAGGATGAACACAACTTTACGTGTTCAGCTTTTTGCTCTCATTCATGCTCTGCATGCAGAATAGACAAAAGAAGTTGTCTCTAAGTCTCGTGATTCTGAATGTGCTCATAAATGTAGAGAAACACGGCATGAGCGCAACATGGTTGGCATCTAAGATTTTCACAAGATTGATAGTGCAGTCCTCACTGGCTTCTAAACTGCCTCTGTATATACTGACCAGACCATAACCTTAAACTGCCTCTGTATATACTGACCAGACCATAACCTTCCTTCTCTTTTGTGAGCTGATATAGTCTGATAATACCTTCACAATCTCTTTCTATGACTGGAAAATCTTCCAGAGCAACAGGTTTGTTCAAGACAAGTTTTGGGAAATTAAAGTAAGTATTTTTCTACGGGAGGTAGATACGCTTTGATTCCCGTCTTTTTAGTGTAAGGTTTGTATTTTGTTTCAAGTGGAAATGTGCGATCAAGCAAGTCAATACACATATATTGTTTTTTGACTCGACGTTGACAATATGGTGCCGGTTTGAACAGTATTTTGGGCCAAGAAACGTAGTCGCCCATTTTTTTAATTCCATTGACCCCTACCCTGTAAAATATAAGCTGTACACTGGTTACTGTAATAATGTTTCAGCCACTACCTTCTCGCCTCCGTTTTCCTAATTTCTTTTGTAAATCTAGCTAAAGATCCTCAATCAACTCACCTAAAAACACGGTTATTGTTATTTGGATGTTTTTTGTTACCTGGATAGCTTTTGTGTTAATCCCCCAGTCTTTGTCATCTACAGATACATCCTCAACTTGTTTACCCATTTTTACATTCACGGTGCATTGGAGTCTTTGAAATTTCTCTAATTTAGACTCAGTGTTTTCCACTAATTCCTCGCGTCCTAATGTAATCATGAAGATATGTTGACATGTTCAGTGTATGGTATAAATGTTGATGTACTAAATTATTTTCAAAATTTATATAGAGGTTGGTGGCCAAAAAATATATTTTCACGCAACGGAGTAGCGCCGGTCGAATCATCGGTATCCTCAATATTATCCGAATCATGGTTCCGATTCGAGAGTAGACGGTCCCTAAAGCAAAGATGTGTCATCAGTAGACGTGAGTGCATCCAACGACAAGGACGGCGTAGTTCTCGATGTTGCAACGCTAGTCCGACTCGAGGGCGGGTTCGAGCAAACAGTCGGAGAAAAAGTCAAAGACGGATCAGTACTCTGGGGCACCGTTTGACCAATGCTAACAGTAGTCCGCGCTAAAGACGACGGATCAACAGAAGGCTAAACTCCGGGTTGTTCCGGAATGGGGGCAGTGCATGTTGCGGTAGCTTCCGCCTTTACAGCCTTTTTTTATATTTTTGCATGCAGCTACCTTTTTTTGAGGGTATCACCTTTTGCTTGCTAAAGGTTTTTTAGACCTGATAACCTTCTGTGGTGGTATCACCTTTTTGCTTGATAACGTTTTGTTGCTTGCTATAACCTCTTTTAGGTTACAACATTTATGCTCGCAGTCACTTTTTTGGATCTGGTAACATTTTTTGGGGGTGCATGCATCGGTGGTTGCGCGGGCATAGGGGGTTGAGCAGGCATTGAGGGTTGAGCAGGCATTAAACCAGGTGTCGGGCAAGTAATTGCGTCACTTCGCCGCGTGACTTGGTTATGCACACTCTCTCCTCGAGTATCCAACAATGGTGTATCCGCTATCAACGTAGCGTCTTGATTCATCCTGCAGGAGTAAACAAAGGTGTATCTTTGATATAACAATAAAAAATAGACTAGCAAAGTTAAAGAACAAAATATCTGGAATAAGACAAGAAAAAACATGTTAGAACTAACAATATTTACATCTCAAGTGAAAATCTGACTGGCAACAACAAATCCGACACTGCAAATTATGCATAAGCTGCAGCATTTGCCATTTTATACAACAGTGTACGATAACTTGGGCAAGAGGGCATACACTGCCAGATGCACGATAACAAAACGAAATCAAAACGAAATCAAAACGACACCGATATCCGTGTTGTAACCGGTGCGGCAATGACGTCACCCGTGACTTGTGGGTAAGTTAGAGGTTGATGGGTGTAGGAGTCATATCCAACTGGCACTGCAGAGGTGGTGGAGACACACCCGTCGCTCCTTGCTTCGCCTGCACCTCCTTCGCTCTGGCCCGCTAATAGCACCGACCACAGCCTCTCGTCGCCCGACCCCGTGATCCATTAGAGCCTCCCACCGCCAGACCCCGTGAATCATCTCACCAAAATGGAAGTTTATCGTATGGGGCAGAGTATTGTTTCCTACAATCGCAACATCAAGAGATTCTCATTCGTCGATGGTGAAAATTTTGTGTCAACGACACTAACAACATTTGAAGTTATCCTAAACATATATAAGAAGAAATTGAATCCTTCAATCTTGATAAGACAGAAGTTCAGCAGTGTAGATTTACTTTGCAACCAAGAAAGTTGTTCGTTGATGTTTATAAATCAAAATCGTCTCGTCTCAGATCTAATATCCTTCTTCGCCCTGACTCCTAACATAAGAATACACAATCCTGGATATGATACAAGAACCTTCGTACTCTACGTACCTCCGAACCTGGTGGAGTTAAACGCCCATTGGAACAAGCCGAACGAGAATATAGACCTGATCCTAAACACGAAATGGTGGATTCCACAAGCAATACCTTCTACTCCGGGTCTCAACAACACGACAACAAGACCCAAACGTTGGAGGCGCCAAATTTCTACAACGGACCCAAAGATCAGGAGCAAGACCCAAACGATCGATGTAGTAAAAATCAATAACCGTATCCAAGATCAAAACGTCAAGGCCCAAACATTCGATGTACCAGATATCTCCTACTGTGGAGGATCCAAATCCATCTTTGGGTCCTTCCTCTCAGCTTTTGAAGACGTTGCAGAAGGCCTGAACCGGGGGGTTATTTATCTAAATAATCCATACTTTATTATAGGTATAAACAAAAATTGTAATAAATGTAATAATTTATTCAATAAAAACAATAAACATTTTATTTATGTTTACACTAACCTTTGTTTCGCATTATGTCTGACTTTGAAAAAGTAAGTTTCTGTAGTCTGTTGCGGGTAGTGCCACGCTTGTCTCTGCCACGGTGTTCTCTGCTATGGTTGTCGAAGTTGCCAGGCTTGAGGCTGCTGCCATTGCTGGTAGTGAGGTACATGCAGCGGATGACGCTGGTAGTTTGGGTTACCGTAACTAGGATCACCCTGATAGTTTGGGCAAAGACCAGCCAGCGGATAGCCCGGATGAACGAGAATACCTAGAAAAAATATAACACTGTTTTTGGCTCTATATCGGATTAGTTTGATTATAGACTCCAAAAATATGTAGACATTTTCGTTAAACATACATTAATATCCTTGAAGTTCCGGGTTTATCTGGTCTACCCCCGATAGAGTTGTTGCCATGATCTGTTGAGAAAGAATTAACGAAGAAAAATCAATTACTGGAAGCCTCATTGGTTGATGTCAAAGATATTGGCATGACCGATCTAGCTTTAGAGATGTAAATAGCCAAGATTCCTAGTAACGTCGAACGGGCCCTTGATTTCAGCCTTTTCTTGATGGAATACATCTGCAAGGAGAGAGAGAAAATATATGTAAATTAGAGGTTCTTTGGAAAATAGTTAGTCGTGTGTCACCAGTTGCGGAGAATGAAGACGATTAGGTATGCGGACATCAACCTCTTCACCAAACCCGCACGATTGTTTGTGAGCGGGTTCTAATCTCGTGGGAAGAGTGTCCATGTTGAAAAAATAATTAGTAAATACATTGATAGCTACGATGAGGTGGTCATTTCGTGGTCAGAACCCTTTCCTGTAGGGATAAACGAAAAATTAAAATACATATAGAAGAAGTCGCCTTCGATCCATTAGCTGAAAAAACTAACTGAAAACTCCTTGTAGTGTATGACGATTTCATTTTGGGATCTGAGTCTATACATAGTATTGCAAATGTTTTTTTGTCGGGGCCGCCATGCAAATATCAGTGCGATATATTTGAACCAATCACTCTTTCGCTCAAATCCATTCCACAGCACAATATCGTTGAATACCACACATTTTCTTATCATACGCATGCGCGATATAAATAAATCACGTTACCTCGGCAAAACATTCCCTGCATAAGACAAGATTGAATCGTTTGTCTCCGTATACAAGATGCATGTGGAACAAAAAACATATGGGCACATCTTGGTGGATTTCACACACCCGAGTAGTTCGAAGTTCTTGATTGGAGCACATCTTGCAGGTCATGAATTTGAAGAAGTGTTGCCTCTCCAAAATATAATGTTTGCCAGATTTGTGATTAGTATTATATAAAAATGGAGAGGGTCTACTGCAATCTAGAGGCTGTTGGATCATACTCTTGCGCGGAGGCCCTACATCAAAGTAATACGAATATTTGTCCGTCTACAACAAGACGCGATGACGAAAAATTTATTCAATGGTCAGAGACTTTTACACGATTTGAACAAGCCGCCTTGAAATTTTGCAGACGCATGTTTACAGCTGGACGTCCTGGATCGATTCTCCGTGCGGATGTTGTCTATTTAAATGGTTATGCAGGTAAAAATGACGAAGTTATATATTTATTGATCGTCATTGATATATGCAGCAAATTTCTGCGTGTTCAACCCTAGAAAATATTACATTGAAAAATATGATTGCAGCATTTGATAATATATTCAACGAGCTAGATGTTATGGTCAACAACTCGGATCTGTTCAGATAAGGGCAGTGAGTTTACAAATGAATACTTTAGAGGTTATCTGACCGGCAAGAACATATCTATTTTTTACACCTACAACATGACCATTAAAACATCCCCAGCTCGACGAGTAATACGGACTATAAAACATAAGTTAGGTAAATATGCATGCTATAACGACTGAACGCTATATAGATGACTTGCAAACAATTGTGATCACGTACAATATAACACCACTTTCATCATTAATGGGGCGGGTCCCCTTTGACGTTTATTTGTTGAACGACCCAGAGTCATCCAGGAAATGTTGTCCGAAATGTAGAAAATACGACGTAAAAGAATTAAAGTGTCCTGTACACAACTAAAGGTGGGAGCGTAAGTACGCTTACAGTGCAGTGATCACAGTATCATGACATTCAGGAGAGAAACGAGCCAAAGTTCACGAAGGAAGTGTTTCGCATTCCACGTGTTGATACAAAGAAATACCATCTGACCTATGAAATAAAACCGCTCGATACCGATAAATCTATCAAAGGTTTTGCTCAGAGGCAGGAACAAGTTCAGTGTGACAGACCTGATATTTATGCCATCAACGTCTTGAGGAGCAAAATTAGACGAGGTGTAAAGCAAATCTATGTGATTTACACAGATTATCCAGACAGCAAACCTACGTGAATGAATGAAGGGAACGTCTTGTCGTGATGTGTAATAAACGTACTATGAAACGCAAATTAAATTTTTATGATCAATTAGATCAATTAAAATTTTCCCAACTTAGTCAACTCATCCAACTATTAACTGACGAAGAAGTTAAAATCATCTGCAAAATATTTACAAATATACTGAGCGAAAAATTGGTCTTCGACAAGCTAACCAAGTCAGGGGTAACTAAATTCAACTCTAATATAAAACAATTAGGCAGTAAATCATCCAGGATAAAATCCTTCGGGACCATAGGAAAACGTTATCAACCGTGTGGAGGGCTTCTGTTAAATTTAATATGACCCACTGCAACGAGTTTCTTGACAAAAAAAATCATTGATGAATCAGTTTACTACCTAGTTCCAAAATCCAAGATGGATAAGTTCACAACAAATCGTATTGGCGGTAGCTCTACACCCTCATCTGTCACAACTCGCATTGAATGAAAGTATTGACATAATTGCAATCATAGAAGCGTGGATGAAATTGAGCACCAGGCATTATTTAGGCGAATTTACTCTTCCCGGTTACTCCCTATTCCATAAAGATAGACAAGCCCGTGAGGTCGGAGGAGTGCTGATTCTCGTGAAAAACCCTTTGCAAATATTAGAAGTCACCATTCCAAACAACAGGCACGACATCGTATCAATCCAAGTAGTCGGTAAACACATAAAATGTCAAATCACTCTCGTCTATCGCCCCCCTAAAAGCAAGGTTGCAGATGATATCGATCTTTACAACACCCTCGTCGATGTTGGCACAACACAACACAATGTTGTGCTAGGCGACTTCAATATCCCCGACATTGATTGGGAATCAGACGAATGCACTGCCACCGGCCAACGCCTGATTGATTTTGCAGAAGATAAGTTCATGACCCAAATGGTGAAGACACCTACAAGAGATAGCAACATTCTGGATCTCCTATTTAGTGCAAGCGACTCCCAAAACTCAGAACTAGTGAACACAACTGTATCCGTTTTTTTTATAGATCTTGAGTTGAAAACATCCAAAAACTCCGAAAAAGTCCTTAACTTCAGGTTAGCTAATTTTGATGGCTTAAGAGAGTCAATGGCGTCAGCAAATATAACCCGCAAACAAGATGTCAATCAATCGCTTGAGTATTTCTTGACTGCACTTAAACATATCGAACATGAGCATATCCCCCGTGAAAAATAGGCAGCTCGGTTGAAGGAATGAATGCTCTTGTTAACATCGGAAGGCTGTCGGTTCTAAAGAAGTTGCTCATCTTGATGGCTAACAAGTGGCCGCATCAAGCGTGATTCAACATTCGTTCGTCTTCAACCCTGCGCAAACGTTGGCATCACCGTTGGAGTGAACGCCGCTGGACGTCGCGAGGAGCTTTTGCATCTGATCATCACGCTCAAGTCAGAAGACAACATCTACTTCTTTGGAACCGGTCGAAGTGAATTCGCGACCTGATGACTCTGTTCCACGTTAGTGTTGATTTGTTTGACGATGTTCGTGCCTGGAACCTATATTGTCCCGTTGGAACGATGCACTGTTTCCAAACCTTCTCCAGTGTACTCTTCATTTTTTAAAAGGGGCCCGAAGGTCCCGGGAAGATGCCTCCTCCATTGATTTCCTAAGGCCCCGAAAGAGTAGGGAGACCCTTGGCCCCAACACTCGGCAGAAGTTGTGGCATCCAACCATATTACTACTGCCCGCCTCCAGGCCTGCTGGAGTAACGGCTTACCCTCTCTACCTTAACATAGATCCGATCTATGACCCTCCGAATTGATCGGCTCACAAGTACTTGTACAATCAACGCATTGCCAAGTTTCACCGCCAGCCCTAGCCTCTGCTTCAACCAGAACGTTTCGCGAGGGTCCCCAGAGGTGCAGATAACCGTCGGCCGATATCGTAGATCAGGAGGCTGCTGGTTTTGCCGATAACGCCGGTCGTCTCGGTAGCAAAGGCTCGAAGAAGTAACTTTCACAAAGAGATTGATACTTATTTTTTTGCTTTAGTCTCTGCTGCGTTGGCAGCCCTAGCAGCCTCTGAAGAAGTGCCAGGCATGTTACTCGTCGCAAAGGTGTCCACGCAGGTGCAATTCCAACAAAAAAATCCCTCTAAAGAAGGGGAAAACGGTAACGCCGTCAGGTCGCTTAGCATTGCCTCGATTGATGCCGGGCTCACGGATCGTACCAAGGCCGATTTTGCGTAGCGCTCGTTCAATTATGTCATTCAGAGCCAAATGTCTTGGATGACGACCTCCGCTGTAAAGGCATGGGAGCGCGTGAGGGCCGAACTAATCCATACGCTGACCGCAGCGGCAGAGCTCCGGATAATACACCGGCGCACCCACTCTGAGCGC
This sequence comes from Gammarus roeselii, assembly GCA_016164225.1. Classification (NCBI taxonomy): domain Eukaryota; kingdom Metazoa; phylum Arthropoda; class Malacostraca; order Amphipoda; family Gammaridae; genus Gammarus; species Gammarus roeselii. The sequence goes on from SDVV010006530.1 coordinate 12,470, forward strand.
AAAAGCAATTATGAAGCGAATCAGGGTCCAGTAAAGTACTCAGAGGGGCGGCAGGAATTACTTCCAGCTAAAAACCGCTATCGTGACAAGCAGCTACCAGGAGACGAGCCTTAGTTTTAGGATCTTGTGCCTTAAGTAACAGACCGTCTAAAGTTGCTCTTTCTCCTTCCTTGTCCCATGACTTCTGGATAGCGCAGCAGTCCCCTTCAGGTGCGATCGCCTCGTCTCTATGCCCAGCCTTCCATGCCCGCATTGCTTCCGGAAGTTCGTTAGTCTACGTCAAAACGGTAACGTTCGACAGAAGGGTTTCGACTAAAACACCTACAGAGTCTCGAGGTGAGATGAAGATAGGCAGGGCGATATCCTGCGCCTTGCGAATGCCCAAACCACCAGTACTGACTAGGAGAGTAGCTTGCTTCCACGAAAAATCTGAAAAATAAATGTAAGTAACTGTTGAGAAAGCTTCTCGGACGGATTCGTCGAAACTAGCTAGGTAATTAGCGTTCAGGTATGTGGGAGCAACGCACAACAGTTACAGGAGTTTGGGAATAGCGAAGCAGTTTATCAGTAGGGTGACAGCTTGGTGTAGCTCAATTACGCTCAGTCGAGAGGTCATCAATGTAAGGTAGTCAATTTTGTCTGCAAGCGCTTTTGGAATAGCTTGGACTGAGATGTGTGCACCGAAAACAGTGCTACGCCATATCCGAACTGTTACCGTGGGTCAACTCGCATTTTTGCCCCGTATTATCCGAGCCAATTTGGTTTAATTTTACTCGCAGGTCGCGGAAGTCCGTTAAAACGATAACCGTCTCCCCCTCCCCTCCCTGCGCGTCGTCCAAGTACCAAATGTTCAATTCTGAAACTGCACTTCGCGCACCTTGGTCGACACCGAGGGAAAAGAGGGAGAGCCCATGGGGTCCCTCTGTTGGATATCAGTAGCAGAGTGGATTGTTTCATCGCCAAAAAACAACAAGGAATGCTCCGAATCTGCTTGCCAAAGGAGTCGATATGTACTGGGAGGGAGTGCGCTCACGGGCAGCTTGCAAGAAGACATTGCGCAGGATACAATTGAAAGCGATCTTCAAATCCAAATTAAGAACGACGCTATCTGGTGGGACATTGGCGATGTAGCGATGCGTGACATGCACAGCCGCTTTGCAGCCTCCTTTGGTTTTAAACCCTAGTGGAACCGGACGCAATTGACTGTCCAACCGATTAACTAACGGGGCACAACTAACCTTTGTGTCTAGTCGCCGGAGGGTGTTGCCGACAGCAGTAGGTCGGATACCGCTGTGTTTCTTCTGAAGGGTGCAAAGTGAATCACCGTAAAATACTTTACTGGCAAGAGGAGGGATTTCTCCCTGATGTGTCAGATTGACAAATATTGTGAGAGTTGAGGCAAGGCGGACTCCGGCACCACCAGCATTTTTCTTCAGGCGTGACTCAAGGTGACCGGGTCTGAGGCCATCCAGACCGGCACCAGAACCACGGAGACAAGACTTCATTACCTTCATGACCTCATCGGCGGTAGCGATAACCGGAGATGCAAGATCATCGTCGGTAGGTGCTGGAATAGGATATTCGCCGGGCTGTCCGGATGTTTATCGCACAAATCTTGTGAAGTATCTGGGCAGAATGAGGTTAGTGACTCGCTTGAAGAAGCTACCCGAACGGCCCCTCGAAAGTCGCAATCGGTAAACCTCGCATTGACTGTTGCCTTCAATCCATCGTCTGAGTTTTGTCTGACAGTAGTAGCGGTGGGTTGATCGACAAGCTACCACGAGGGCCATACCGGCAAGATCCTTCTGCCCATGTATTCATGCACTTGGAGGCGTACACGTGAATTTAGCGAGGGCTGCTTAGCGTCAGAAAAGTTGGTGTTGGGACACTGCAAACCCCAAAACCTGAATGCCATGAGCCGGCCCATGCGAGGAGAGTTCGTTCGTGAATACAGTCACTTAAGAGTGAATCAAGGGCTTCTGCTACTAGAATGGTCACTCCTTGCGAGATCTTGTTTAAAACCTTGATGAGGCGCTTACATTTGTCAATGTAGGTGTCGAAGTCAATAGAGCCTTGCTCGTTTGATGATTCTCAATGTTGCCTCGTCAGGGCACCGTTACAGCGGGAGCAATGCCAGAACTCGGCGTTTCTGGCTTCGAGAACGTTCATTTTTGGGCACAAAAAATGATAATATTTGCGTCAGTTGGAACACAAAATTAATTTTTTCTTTCTGGAAACAGTGCTTCTGCGTTCATGAAAATAGTTTTTTGTAATTATCTGGATCAATTTGGCTTGCTGGCAAACTAAAAACAATTGAGCTGAAGTGAAGGCTGTTGGTAAATCAGTATTAGAGGTGTCAATGAGGGGAACGGCGGACTGAGCCGCCCGTAACGGTGCGAAGGAGGCCATTGCTTCTGCCGTGGTCTCCAAACCAGCAGGCAGAGCCGGTGAGCCTGACTGGTTCGAGACGGGAAGCTAATCTGTTGAACTGTCGACTGGGGCGGCATTCCTTTCAGAGCTCCCTTCAGAGCTCTCAACCGAAGCAAGAGAGACCGCACTGACAGCGCCTGGTGGCGTGATGACGTCAGCATCCCACCGAAAGCGCTTAGGAGAGACTGCAGGTCCCCCACTGGCGACCTCGTGACTCTCCGGTTCAACTGCGCGCAGCTGGTCTGGCTGGTTATGTCATGCGCGGTCTGGTCGGCTTGCACAGTTCGAGGAGCAGAAACGAACGCCGCCCGAGGCTCTGGCTCTATAACAGCCCCAAGAGTTAGAATTACACGTGCCTACAGTGCAACGGCAGCAGCGACCCAAATTGTCGGTCATCGCGAGGTAGGCGGCGTAATTGAACAGTAAAATTTAAAATTTAGGAGAGACTGTCGGACTCACTCCCCCCAAGCAGAAGTAGCATATTCTGATAAAAACCCTGTACAAGGAGAGGCTTGAAAACTCGATATCCTAAAAAAAAATCACCTGCGATCAGAAATCTAAAGACTGTAGTTCAATACTTTCCAAAAAAATACTGCCTGACAATCCCAGGATGGGCTAGGTAATTTTATGAGATTATACTAACATGTGGCATTGAGGGTAATGGGAATTAATACTTGGCTCTCAAAAACGTGATGAGTCTTTGATATAACGGTTACATTTAGTTCAGCGAATTGCTCCTGCGGTTATCCTATAATCATTATCAAGCGAGCTGTAAATAAAAATAGGGTTTTCTTATCTGTGTCATCAAAAATTTTGTTATGTTCTGCTGGCAACTTTTTTCGTTATGGGCAGCTACATGCTTCGACAGCGAAAATTTACTCCTCAGATAACCTCGAAATTTATCATAAAAGTAACCGAAAAAAAATGACAACTTTGGTTTTGACTGAATATGGGTGATAGCTGAGGGAGTAAGTTAATAATGACCCTTACGGATTACTCAACAAAATAATCATGAGAACTCACAACTAGCTAATTAATAGGAAAAGTGAGGCAATCTGAAAAGTATCACGGATAAATTGCCCTAAAAAATGTTCAAGAAGATAATCGTAAGGGTGAGGACACAAGTAAATGAACAAACTTTGCTACCGCACATGGGCTCCAAATATAGTCCTGATGTGACCGGTAGAAATATGCTGGGTGATAGCCGGAGGAGTAAATTAAAAAATGACATATACAAAATTACACCCGCAGATAAACATGAGAACACACGAATTATTGTTAATAAGCGCATACAAGTAATTTCAAAGACATGAATTGGAGTTAGTAGGAAAATTGAAGTCACCTGAAAAATAACCTCCTGAATTTGTCCTCTAAGTAAATGCACAGGAAAATAATCGTGAGCGTAAGAATAGAAGTAAAATAACAAAATTTGCTACCGCAGATGGCCTCCGGAAATGAACCAGAAGTATGCGGCAAAAAATGACAGCCTTGGTGTGACTGGATATGGGTAAGAGCTGAGAGAGTAAATTCAATTATGACTGATGCATATTACACAAAATGATCATGAGGGCACACGAATAAATCCTAATAAGCGCATATAGGTAACCTACAAAGACATGAATTGGAGTTAATAGGAAAGTCGGGACAAACTGAAAAATCACTCTAATACATTGTCCCAAAGAAAATGATCATGAGAATAATCGTGAGCCAGCGAATAAAACTATATGAAAACATGGAGGTAATCAAAAAAATACATAAATGGTAACTAGTTGGCAAATATAAGCAGGCTGATAAAAATAAACTATAATATGAGCCCAATGAAGAGAACAATGACCACACCAAATAATTAAAAGTTGAAAGGAGTAACTTACGGTCAAAATATACTTAGCACAGGGAAATGAACCACTAAAAACTGTAAATAACTAAATGACGTATAACATAGTTAACTGAACAGCTAGAAGTAAAAAAAATAGCAGCGATAGAAAATTCTGAATGTGGGGACCATCATTATGGACCAAAAACAGCAGTCGCAATGAACGTGTGCCCCACTGTTTGGCTGTCAGGATCCTGAAGCAGGTCGCAGCAGATGAACCGCCCCTCTAACAAGTCGAAGTAGATGGTCCACGATTGTTTTTTCATGCACGAAGTCCTCAAATGGGTGCAGGCAGCCAGGTTTTAAAACTACTAGGAGAGGGGGTAGAGGGGTAAGGTAATGTAGGTCCACTGCACCCCGCCTTGGTAAGCGAATGAACTGACAAATCGGGACAACGGGTCATTCACTATGCGCGCGTATGTTAACGCAGACGAGCAGTCACGACAGGCAGGGAGGGATGGGCTAGATGGTGGTGTTCCTGCCCTCGCGACGTTAAAGCGGCCTCTTTTACGAGCAAACGACGAACTACGTCGAACTACGTCTTAGGAGGCTCAAGGACCACTTGTGTTTCTAGGTTAACGGAGTAAAAAAGACCCGTCTCCAAAAATTACAGTAAGCACGTGATGGTGTTTCACAGGGCCATATTGAAGCACAAACGCGAGGATGTCAATAGAATACCAACCGCGCAGAGATGCCAGATGCTTCAATGCTGGCTGGCCAGAGTACCTCAGGTTTGTTCTTTAACACAACGATTCGGTATGTTACCACTGATGCCGCTAGAGGGGGCTAGCTATGTATCAGAGGGCAGTTCACACGTCGAGCTGTACTAGAATAACCCGCTCTATGCCAACATTGGGCGTAAGCCTTGATTGGCAAGGCATGACACTGTAAGGCCTGGCAGGCCGGTGTACTTGAAATCACTCTTCACAAACTGTGTTTAACAGAACCTTCAGTCAAATAAACAACAAATTGCAGCAAATTCGTTTGTATTCGGTTGGGTAACACTTTCACTGACGGTAGTCTCTTCGGACCGTATTTAGATGTTTAAAACGTCAGAGCACAGTCCTTGACGCAACTCTCTTGAAGGGCGAGCAGAGAATCTCTTGATTCGTTTCAGCGTTCGAAATCAGTCTTTAGATCGTTCTTCATATCGATGGGTTCTCTTTCTACAGTAATGGAGCTGTAAGAAATTTATATTGGTTTTGCTTACTGTTGTTACTGCGTAATAATTAGTTTAGTTTTTGCACGTGCTGGATACCAAGATACCTTGTGAAACGATGTACTGTTCCCTTCCCATCTCCAGTGATTTCTCAACTTATTCTGTAGAATGTCTTCACTGTTTGCTTACTGTATTATTCCTGATCAGCTCTATGAGCATTCGATATTGTTCATCAGAAAGGTTATTGTTTTAAATTTATTATTGAGCTTTGACTCTTTCGTTGATAAGACACTTCATTAATATCCTTAAGATCTAGTATTCCTGAAATTATTATTGGAATTTGTTTGTACTTCTGTGATGTCCATCTAAAAAGCTCACGACAGAGAAACGCATCATGGATAAGAAAATTCAAGTCATCTTATGTTGAATTATCACCCTCAAGATCTTCATCACTAT
>SDVV010006531.1:0-18387 GCA_016164225.1 Gammarus roeselii
TTCTCAGCAATCTACAACTGATATATAACAAATTTAGAGGTAACACACAATCATGATACGATGCCACAGACGTACCTCGCATCTGTTAACCCATCGTCTCTGAACAGCCTCGAACAAAGATACATCCCGTTGAACATGGATGAACTCCAAAAATGATAACCAAAGAGTATAAACCACCTCTACACTAGGACCCATCCATCTAGTAAAATTTCATCTAAACGTTAAACTACACATTTGCGAGAGATCAATGCCGAAAATTCCAATAAGATACAGTACAGACACACTCCTCTTAAACATACATTCCTATGATTCTAGTGGATAAAAAACATAACATCAGGAACATATATAAAAGAGCTAAATAAGGTTCTCTACTCTGCTATAATTCACATAAAAATTGTCCTAATAAAACGGTCCATTTACACAAATGAGCATAAACAGAATGAGCTTTTGCCTAGGGGACTCTCTAACTCCTCCTAAATATTGAAGAATGGTCGTACAAAAAATGTATAATACCCTATCAGCAAGACCAAATTTGTAACAAAATAAATCGTCTTCTAAATGCTAAAGTATACATTTGCAGGGGATCAATAACGATAATTCCATATAGATGCAAAATGGACTTGCACCTTTTAAACATACATTCCTCCAAAATATCTGACAATTAACTCTGAGTTCATGAAAATAACGCTATTTTTTACTACGATACCATTCAAATCTATAGCAAATTTCTAGACCTATCTTATGCTACGTCTCTAGCAGAACAAACAAAAAACAACTCCAAGCCCAATGTGTCATAACAATGAAGTCTACAATGCTTTGCTAGGTTACTTCTCAGCAAACTACCACTGATAAATAACAAATTTTAAAGAAACATTCAGTCCCGTATAATATTTCAGACATAACTTGCATCTGATTCACCCTTCGTCTCTGAACAACATCAAGCAAAGTCACATCCTGGATTTAACCAATAATGAGCCTGGCATGAGTCTCCAGTTTAAAGGTTAACCCCGATATTGACACGGAAAATGCGGTAATCGTCTCTGTCTGTATACGTGGACTTCTCCAAGAAGCCCAACAAAAATCATTCGTACGATGAAACAAATAAATGACTGCTGGGACTAATAAAAAAAGCGAAACGACCAAGGAATACCCGAGTGAGATCATTTGCTTGCAACCAACGTGTTACAGAATGATGCTTGCATGTTCGAGGCCTCAGACCATTAGCTAAGGGTAGCAAAACAGTAAAATACTCATGTGAAATAATACCGTAAAACAAATACGAAGATAATTAGGGTTGCGGTCGTATCAATAACCCACAGAAATACTACCACCCGCGAACACTTTTGCGTGAAAAAATATGAAAGCACGTCAACATGAACATGTTGTAACCTGTAAATGTTCATAGCCTATATTCAACATCAAGCTGGCTGCAAGCATCTCACCGCTTGAACCTCCATCAAAACAACCTCCGAAAAATGAGTCAAATAAAGCACAACTAGCTACGCTCTCCTAATATATACCCCTATTTCTTGCATAACTATATCGAATATCCTAACAATTCAGGTTTGAGCAGAAAAAAATTATATTCAAATGAGTCATTCAATAACAAATATAGTAATATATTCACCTTCCGTACGAAATATTCCAATATGTAGCGTTGACAAGACCTAATAACATACGTCTTTAAAATTCGTACGTAAGCAATCGTAAATGCAAGCAACCAGATTCCGTAAGGAAACTTAAAGATGCCTTAAGAAAAACAATTCTCCAAGAGGACAATATATCTCGAGATAAGATCATTGTGTGACAGTTGACATAAAAAGATCATCAAGCTAATTACCATTTGCGGTTGGACACCGCCCGACTCTGGTCAAGTCCCCCCCTCTTCCCCACCCGTCACGGGCAGTCTCTATGAACCGTAAGTAACTCACTTGACCAGAATAGAAGAAAATAAACATATAACTACAATGTCCGAGAAATACAGCGACTAAGTCGGTTACATTAACAAATAACGTACATCCTAACAAATACATCTTCCGACTCACAAAAAAACATGCGTTCATGGTATCTCTATGTACCATCAGTAACTAACTTGACCATAAGATCAATTTGGCTTAACATAAACTACTATGTCCGAGATATACAGCGACTAAGTTGGACACATTAACAAATAACATACATCCTAACAAATACATCGGCCGACTCATAAAAAACTTGCGTTTCTGGTGTCTCAATGTATCATCAGTAACTACCTTGACCATTAGATCAATTTGGCTTAACATAAAACTACAATGTCCGAGATATACAGCGACTAAGTCGGACACATTAACAAATAACATACATCCTAACCAATACATTCAATAAAAGATTCAAATATCTAGTCATCCTATATCTAATTCCTTCACAGAACATATATAGAGCCCCTAATTAACGCCTATCTAATTCTTTCACAAAGCATGTATGGAGTCACTAATTATCGCCTATCTAATTCTTTCACAAAAAACATATATGGAGTCACTAATTATCGCCTATCTAATTCCTTCACATCCGCGTCTTGGTGGCCCTAATTATCGCCTGTCTAATTCTTTCGCATTTGCGTTCTTGTAGCTTCTAATGATCGCATATCTAATTCCTTCGCATTTGCGTTCTTGTAGCCCCTAATTATCGCCTATCTAATTCCTTCGCATTTGCGTTCTTGTAGCCCCTAATCATTGCCTATCTAATTCCTTCGCATTTGCGTTCTTGTAGCCCCTAATTATCGCCTACCTAATTCCTTCACAGGGTGGTCTTGGCACCCCTAATTATCGCCTATTTAATTCCTTCACATTTGCGTTTCGCCGCTATAGTTTTGGCCTGTCTTATTCCTTCACATTTGCGTTTCGCCGCTATAATTTTGGGCTATCTTATTCCTTCACATTTGTGTTTAGCTCCGGCTCTTATATCCCTATCTAATTCCTTCACATTTGCGTTCAGACGACACATACACTACTTATACTATAAAAAATAATAAAATCGTACACATACAACCAAACTGATATTTACCAGGCTGACATTTCTTGCGGGTATGCCATTTCGATAAACCCTAACACCGTGGACGAACATTAATTTATACGAGCAAGCTCATCTCACACAATTTTCCAAAGCGCATCTAACTTTTTGCCCAGGAGGTCCCCTACCGCACTTCCAAATGTGTTATGACAATATTCCTATCAGCAACGAATAAATTTTTATAAAGATCAGCAGTTAGTGACAGAGCACACGCTATTCATTGGTCATGAGGATAAAAGCATACAAAAACAATATAAACAGAAAAAAAACCTTCAAACCACGAAATAATCCTAAATTCACACATGTGACACCCGAATGAGTCAATTATACTTTATCTATAATGAAATGCCTAAGCGGGGCTGAACGCATGTTTCATTGCCTTGACAGGGTGTAAGGCCGCCGTGCGCGATAACGAGATAGCATCTAACCCTGAGACAGTGATGGTTGGAGGTCTGCCGTAACGCTAGCTACCCAGTGTATCATTTCTCATTGAATGCTGCTGTAAGCGCGTGAATGACAGTGTCATACTGTAGATATATTGTAACTTCCAACAGTGTTACTGTAGATATACTGCATTGGTGAAAGTAGATATATAAACATACAAATGGAAAAGCGGCTGGATTTAATCCAATGCTATGAGTTTTATACTAACAAAGATCATACGTACTACTGCAGTCACTAATACGTATTTGGTCGACGTACTTCACAATGTTAACGATCGAACAATGAAAACAAATTGTAATTACAACGGTATCTACATCATTAACTAACACCCGTAATAAGTGGATTTTTGAGCAATACATACCCATTGGAATAACAGCGGTGCCTGCGTCACTAAATAATACGATCTATAAATAATTCTATGTGTATACTACTAAACCAGAATTAAATCCTACACATACAGTCAACCTGCTATGTACCAGGCTAACATTTCCTCCGAATATGCCAATTGGATAAACTCTAACATTATTTCATACAATAATAATTACGCTTCACAATACATTTTTACACGCCCCCAGGGCTGTTTCAGCCCCCATATCTCCACGGCGTGTTCAGCCACCCAATCTCCAGGGCGTTTTCAGCAACCCAATCTCCAGGGCTGTTTCAGCCACCCAATCTCCAGGGCTGTTACAGTCCTTTACTAACTACTTTTCAGCTTCCCCATTGAATGTTAGTTTAAACAGCAAAATGTCATGATCAAATAAATTTCTGCTAACCATCCGCATTTTACTACATTTTATTGAAATTATTAGTCCAAGGTAACCTTTTATATTTGCACTTCCATATTAAACAATGGAAAATAGAGAATGTCCTTCTACAATGTCCATCGATTGCTGGGATGTAGAGGGAAATGTATTCACTACCCCTACGTATATTTTACAATGAAGTAGTTTATCTAATTAGTAACTGTTATTTGCAGCACTGCTCACGCTGACAAAGACTTGGTACGTAGCATATCTGTATTATGATATTACTGTTATTTGTTTGCCTGTCATTATACCGAAATATGTTTTTAATCGTCAAATCATTAAATACTTTAAATCCTTAAAACAAAAGAGTGAACGAGTGTTGCCGCTGTTCGTCCAGATCGAGGTTGTCCGGCGCATTGGGGTACAGATCTTCTAGGAAGTCAATGTGGCTAGGGTGTGCAAATAACAATTAAACCGCTAGCGAATACGAATTTGTCAGTGAATTACCACATGATACACGTAACTATCCCCTACGATCGACAAGACCAGATTTTATAGGTAGTTTAGAAGAACACTTGGGAGAGCATCGTACATACCTATGCGTAAGGTGGTTTATAACGCCAGGCTCAAAACTATGGGCAAGGCTTAAGGAAGACCAAATTTAACTAATAGGTAATATAAATAATAACGAAGAATCTCTCTTCGTTAGTATTTACACACCATACCCGCAACCATGGTTGGTTTCCGCTAACTTACTCTCTATTTTATTTTTCTCGATGAATATGGAATTTTTCTTGTATTGATGTTATCTTGACGAAAAAATGAAATCGATCTGACTGAAATTGTGTTGTAATTGGAACCGAATTTTGCAGGCAGCGTATTAAGATTTGCATTCGTGAGAGACGGGAGTGATGGGTCAAAGCCGCTCTGCTGCGTGTTCTAACAGAGCACATCAAGTCGTGGCCTTGAATGGTTGTCGCATCTCACACCGGTCAGTTCCCGCAGGGCTATGGGACGTTTGGTGAAATCCTTGTCTTTACGTTAATAAACAACCACATTCTACCTCATACATTTTTTTTGACCCTTTCTTGTTATGAGGAACCTTCTAATGTACATTAATGTGTAACCACGAATGGTATATTTATTTTGTAACGTACCATAATTTGTATTTGAACGCGTTAAAGCTTCAGGATTTTGAAAATGTGAGGATTTAGGGTTAAGAATACTCGGGGTTATGTAACCGATACAGTCTGTTGTAATTCCATAGCAATTGGATATTCAAATATGCTTGTATTATTCATTATAGTGAGAGAGTGATAAGAAAGTGACTAAGAGTTGTATCCATACATGGAAAAATGGTCAATCAACTTACATTCACGACGATCTCGCGGGATGATCAATGTTACCAGAGGGGCAGAATAAAATTGCCTAGGGAGAGTAAGAATGGGGAAGGGTTAAGGGCACAGTTGAAGGAGTTTATGCAGAACTGTCAGCTTTGTATAGGGAGGTTAATTGACTAGACTAATAATTCAATAACTCGATAAGGTTTTACCTACCAATTTTACGTGAGCATTCGTTTCAACATCAAGCACAACACAGGTTTACGATCTCCGATGTTCTTTAGGTTGCAGCGACGGCTGGTTCTATATCGCATCTCCTGACTATATACGTCAGAGCTATTACACCTTCTTTACCTGACAACAACACACAGTACCCGTCGGCTCAAAATTGGGGCTCAAAATCGATATAACACTAAACCGGAAAATTCATATGATTAGAATTAGTGGGCTGGCCAGCGATTAGTGCGATACAGTTTAATAGGTATGAATTGGATGATTTTAATTTTTGTAGCGTCTTGTCGGTTCGTTGTTCTCAACGTACAGCTCCTGCTTCCCTGAAAGGAGAACTCAACTCTAACTCATTAAACGGCTTTCGAAGATTCGTTGCTATTTTTTATATATCGTGTATCGAGATCAGTATTTCAATGTTTGTTAAAAAATGGGCCTGTGAGTGCTTACGGATATGGTAGCGAGAGGAGTGAAGAATAGAAGCAGCAATTTTTGTTTGACCTGAGTGAGAGTATTGAGAGTTTTGAAGGTTGATACAACGTGATTGTACTGGGTGACCAAAATGAGTTAGTTGAAGATGCAGTGGTGGAGAATGTGGTAACAATGACAAACCTGATAGGCTTGTGCATGGAGCAGGAGCTGGTGGTTGGAAGCGCTCACTCAAGAAGCTAGATACCTACAAGTACACATGGGTAAGGCCCATGGAGTAGTGAATTAGAGAGCGAGTGGTGGGGAGGTTGTTGGATGTGCGGGTGTTGATAGAGGAGATCGAATAAATATCAGACCATCTACGGGTGGAAGGAAGATTAGAAGTTTATCAGGGTGGAAGGGGAACAAAAGAGTAGGAGGAGGAAGAGAGGTAGTCAAGGTGAGTGAATTGTATGTGAAAAACAGAGATGAGGAGTTCCAGCAGACGTTGAGGGAGAAAAATTAAAGCGTGGGAAAGAATATGAGACCTTCTGAGGTGCGTTGTTGAGATGTGCAAAAAATGTGTGTGATGAACGTCTTGTAATCGGGTGCAGATGGAAGAACTGCGAGTGGCGGAACAATGATGTCTGACTTGCTGCGGCGCCAAATGGAAGAGGTTTGGAGGAGTGGTTTCAAGCGAGGTCGGTAGTGCCCCATGAAACCCATATAGAGAAGAGAGGAGAGGGGAAGCAGGTGTTGAGAAGATCTAAGAGGGACGCTGATACCAAGTGGGGCAGACGGTTGTGGCAGAATGTTTAGGAGGACAAAAAGAAGTTCTGGAAAGAGGCGAAGAGGATGAGAATATGGAAGACCGTGAAGAAAGAGGTGGTGAAAATGAAAACAGCCGTTTGTTGTAGGAGAGTGGTGCAGCACGTAAGAGGTTGGCTAAATATTTGATGAGTTATTGAATGTTGGGTATGTCCGAGAGGCTGACATTATTCCTGTGGGTCGCAGTGCTTGAATGCCGGCTTTCGGAGAACGACTTTCTGCAGACATTTTCAAACAAGAGGTGCAGGAGGTGGTAGAAGAGATAACAGCAGGGAAAGCCCCTGGTTAGGACGGCGTTGTGTGTGAGTGCCTGATGAGGGGTGGAGTAAGGATGGTCGAATGGCAGGTGAGGCTACTGAATCTGTATTTTGTGTCGGGGTGTTGCCGATTGAGTGGAGCAGTGCTGGCATTGATCCGCTGTAAGTGGGCAGAGGAGATAAAACTGAATGCTTTAACTCGGGAGATATTAGATTGTTGTGTGTATTAAGTAAGTTGTATTGTAGAGTTTTGATAAAGAGGACTAGAGATAGTATGGACGGGGCAATTGGTGAGGAACAGCGGGGTTTCAGGAGTGGTATGGGATTTGTCTATCCGATTTCTGTGGTGAGACAAATCTGTGAGAAGTACTTTGCACAAGCCGAGGATGTATTCTGGCTCTTCATGGATCCGGAAAAGGCATACGATGGAGTCGCCTTGAGATCGGCCTGTATCAAGGCCAAATTCAAGGGAATTCAGCCGAGTGTCTGTAACTGCATGTAAGTCTTCCCATGTAGGGTGTTGCGTTTGTTTGGATTGGGCGGAAATTTGTTGGAAATGGTTGAGTTTCTATGTTGGCAGCAAAGCAAGCGTCAGAGTGGAGAGTGAGGCAAACGTTTGGTTCGCAGGGAAAGTGAGACTGAAACAAGACTGCATTATGTCTTCATGGCTGTTCAATCTTTACATGGATGGAGTGGTGAGAGGGGTGGGCGCAATGTATTTTGTCACGGCTTAGAGCTGTTGGCAGGGAATGGGCGGAGTTTGCAGTTAATCCGGCTACTGATGTGGATGATACGGCATTGGTGACGGATTAAGATGGGAAGGCATGTACGCTAAGGTGTCGGGGTTTGGTAGGGTGTGTGAGAAGAGTAAGCTACAAGTTAACGCGGGTAAAAGTAGAATATTTAGATGTTCGCGGAATGTCGATGCTACCAGAACTTGTGACCTCCTAAAAAGAGAGTTATAGGGAAAAAATCAGTGTCATAAGAACCTGGTCTCTCATGTGAAGATGACGGAACTAGTGGCAGCTGAGGTTAAGTCGCCTAGGAAGGAAGGGTGTTGAGTGTTTGGTGTACTGAGGGAGGTGGCGTCCCAACTGTGTTTTTCTGAACTGAGACTTGGGGTCGGGGGCAGAAGAGAGGAGAAGGTTGAATGTTTTCGGGAGGAATGATCAAGAGGCATGGCTCGAGTGACGATGAGAGATGGGCCTTGTAACGACGTTGTTCCAATTAGTTTAGAGGACGGAGTAGATTCACGTGATCTGAGATGGTTCGGACACATGGTGATGGTGCATGATGGGAGATTGACGAAAATAGTAAGGGAAGCGAAGATGAGAGGACATAGGCCCAGTGGTAGACCTAGGCTTGGGTATGAGTGTATGAGAGGAGTGTGAGGTGCGCCTTGAGATCGGCCTGTATCAAGGCCAAATTCAAGGGAATTCAGCCGAGTGTCTGTAACTGCATGTAAGTCTTCCCATTTTAAACATACGAGATCTAGCTATTCGGGGTGTACCCTATGGCTGTAAATGCATCATAATTTGTCCCTGCCAGGGAAGTGTTCCCTGTGGCAGATATCCTCGCATCAAGACAAATTAAATAGCCATGTGACTCGAATTGTGCTACACGAGAATAAACGAACACCCATGGTATAATTACTTCAATGTTCCATGGTTAAGTAATTTATTATTCTTGTCAGAGTTATATGGTTAGAGTATAAAAAAGATATTGTACCATACCATCAAACAAATAAATATCAAACGCATATAACATCTCTGCATGTGTCCTGCATATATCTTCCACTGCATAAAACTGCATTGTAAACAGCATGTATGAAAACATCAGGGATACTCGTATCGCATGCAATTGAGCATTTTAGCAACTTCCCGTGCCAATTGATTAGTGGTATGAGAATCTGAGACGAGCATCCGACTGTTTTAGATGATCAACTGTCAGAGTTTTAGGTGAATTCAAGTGATCTCATTATTTCAACCACTGTGTATAAATAGTGAAGATTGTTCGTGTTCGTGTGAACAAGTGATAGTTAGACATCAAGTGTCGAATTAGATGATTACCATAAATGATCAAGCACGCGAGATTAGCAGTATGAGTGCGAAGAAAATGACCGTCGAGAAAATGAAAGTAGAAATAACTTTAGGAGATCACAAAAGGTCTCCGGACGAGGAAACTGATTCATCGCTGATTCATAAAGCCCCTGTTTGTCCTGACACGTTGAACTGAACAACCTCTAGTTCAGCAAGTTCGATAATCAGGGTAAGGAACGTGGGATCTGCAACTTCTACAAACAGGATAACATAATCGCCAAGGTCTGCCGTCCCCTGACATCGTTTAACTGATGTAGATTCGTTTCCTGTGTATTGTCATCCAAGTGCGAAACCAGCGAAATACGTTTCCTCCAATTTGTCACTAGGTCCGTCGCCGTGTGAGGGTGTGAACAGCAGAGCTCCGTCGTATTAGTTTAATTTACCTTGGGTTGCAGGGAGAGCGTGGTAGAAAAAGGTGTTAGAGTATACTATAAAGTGACGTTGAATTTGCGTATTGAATTAAAACTGCAAAGCGTGTACGTACCTTGAAGTATTACGTGAAATTGAACATGAATGAACTCTCGATTTTCTCTGCCAAGTAGAAGCGTCGCAAGTGTCACGTATACCGATGTGTGTTTCTACCACGATAGTGTCTTATAGTTACACTGGAAGTTGCTGAATAAGTTACAGAAGCACTATCTCGAAATCAGAATTATTCCGCATCAGTTGGAACACAACTGAACTCAAGAAAATGCAAAAGCGAGAGAGCCGCTCTGAAATAATATTGAAGAAAGCATTAACGTGTGACTGAAAACTCGACGTATGAACGCCAACCCAGGTCCCACACCCTCGTCCTCTTGTGAGCAACGCTAGACAGTAAACAAGAGAAGAACCCTCAACCACTGCCCTTCTCCCCTCTACTACGCTGCCTTCCACCCTCTCACCTCATACCGCATACTCAGCCAACGAATGCATTCAAGGCAGTATTTCTGACAATATGTGAAAGTTCTAACTCGGGATATATTGTCGCCTTTATTGACATACTATTGACAGTCGTTGGGCAACCAGTAACGCAATAACATTCCCCATGGCACTCTTGATTGCTATCTATTAAGATATGTGCAAGACAGTGGAATATATGTGTTTTCTCACCAGCGTTCGTTTTGTGACGAGGTAACATACATCATAAACATTATTAGGGACAGTGTCATTAGCAAAGTTCTAATTAACTACTAATATAATATTTTATCGGCTATAGATCTTTTGAATGAGATTTTTGTGCAAGCGATAGAACTGTATCTGAACAACATCGGCACCGTGTGCACTTTCGACTGATGTGTACACATGTGCATGCCACTCATCACTTCAGACTCATAAACTGTTACTGTTTCTCTCTGCCCCCGCCCACTTTTCACTGCCCCCCCCTCACCACTGAAACGCAAGGCCTGCACACTTGTATCCTACGGTCACCAAGAATCTGCCAAAATGAGACTAGAATACAATTTACGTTTACGGACTACATTGCGTAAATTATGTTTCGCTGTCACTCCACCGAGCAATGATCTTAGAAACGACCCTGATAAAGAAAATATCATCAATGTTGCACAGCACTCCACTGACTCCACCGTCAACATCGTCCGAGCAAAATGTAGAAACGACGCCAACTCGAAAAACGCCGGCGCTCCCACTCCCATACCCTTGCTGGGAAAAAAAAGGCCCTGTGTCACAACCCCCCGGCCCTTATTGGTTGAACAGAACCCTAGTGCCATAACATCCAACCCTTCGTTGGTCGAGCAACAGCCTAGAGACAGGATCTCCACCACCACTTTCGAGCAGCAACAGACAAGTGCCAGAGCCTCGCAACTCCTGAATCCTGGAGCCTCACAACTTCTGAATCCTAGAGCAACTAGCAGTGCCACTACTTCGTTGGTCGAGGAACAGCCCAGTGCCATGAGCTCCACTGCCTCGTTCAAGGAGAAACAGACTTGTGCCAGAGCCTCCCAACCGCTGCTGAGGGGGCTACATCCTGGTGTGACCAGTAGCGGCATGTCATGGCCACTATCTTTAAGATTTTTGGCAAGACTGTCTAAACTTAAGTTGAGGAACGAGTACGAGTCGATGAACTTAACACCGTACTTGCTTGTGTCATCGTTCAAAGAGACTGAGAGGCTGAACATTTTGTCTGACTGCTTTGGCAACACGTTCATTTTTTGAGAAGTTAGTGTCGTCCAATCTTCTTAATATAAATCTCATGTCACAGGCTGATGCATCGTGAGCAATACAAGGCATGTACCTGAGTTTCTCCGTTATTCTAGGGGTTGCAATTCGAACATAGAGCGGCAATAAAGTTCCCTGATATCACTTCTTCATTGGGTCCGAAGACACCCTCGATGTAATGATTATGGTGACGAAGTCGTCTTTTACCATTTTCTCTAAAAGCGTCCCCGCAGAATTCACATGTTTTGCTTGTGAAATATTTTAGTATGTCTTGTTTTGTGAGGACGGGGATGAGGTACAATGATAAGGTGTCCATGTAATCATTATAATACAGCAATGTATTTTGACAAGATGTGTCTCCATCTCCTCAAGGTGAACTGAAGTCGAATCGACTACTTTGTGCCCTACAAATTTCCCGTATTCATCCACAAAGGTATAACTGTACATGCAGAACTTGTGTATGTTAACTACATGTTTTCCCTGTGTTTTAGGCTCAGCACAGATTCACAGTCATAAAAACAAACAACGGGTGGATTCATTGTTGCGTGCATGGCTGAAAATTGATACATTTTGCCTTCTTAAGGCATATTGATGTTTTGCAAGCATGTACTGGAAGAACAAAAATTTACGTGTCCATCTTTTTTGCTTTCATTCATGTCCTGCATGCAGAATGGACAAAAAAAGTTGTCTCTATATCTCGTATCTTTAAATGTACGCATGATTGTTGAGAAACACGGTATGAGAGCGACATAGTTGGCATCTAAGATTTGCACAAGGTGGATCGTGCGCTTCTCACTGGTCTCTAAACTACCTCTGTATACACTGACCAGACCATAACCTTCCTATTCTTTTGTGAGCTGATACAGTCTAATGTTAACTTTACAGTCCCTTTCTATATCAGGTAAATCTTCTAAAGCCACAGGTTTGCTCAGGGGAATGTATGGGAAGTTAAAGTATGTATCTTGATGAAGAAGGTATGTAAACTCTGATTGTCGTCTATCATTTGAGAGATTTGTATGTTGTTTCTAGTGGAAATGGGCAATCATGCTTGTCAATACACAATTATAGTTTGTCCTGATATTGACTTTATGGTTCCGGCCTGAGCATTTTTGGGCCAAAGAACATAGTTTCCAAGACGTTTACTTTATTGAGCCCCTGTCTTGTAGATTGTAAGCTGAAAACTGGTTACTGTTTTAATGCTACAGTCACTACCTTCTCGATCCTGTGCTTCTAATTTATTCTGTAAATCTACCCCGAGATCGTCAATCAACTCACTTAAAGCACGGTTTTTGTTCGATGGATCGCTTTTGTGTTCATAACCCAGTCCTTGTCATCCATGGATACATCCTCAACTTGTTTGCTCATTTTAACATTCACGGTGCATTGGAGTCTTTGGAATGTTCCTAATTTAGATTCAGGGTGTTCCACTAATTCCTTGCATCCCACTGTAATCAAGGAACGATATGTTGACATGTTCAGTGTATGGTATTAATGTTGATGTTACGGAATTATTTTCCATAATTCCATTTGAGGTAGGTTGGTGAAATATAGCCTCACGCATAGGATCCGAATCATCAGTAGCGACAAACTGTCCAACAGGAGACGGTGCCAAGGACGAATCAGTAAACTGAGTTACGAACTACCCAACAGGAGACAGCGCCAAGGGCGGATCAGCAGTAGGCTGAGCGACGAATGGATCCAGAGCTAAACCACCACCACCACCGGGTCAAGGGCTTGCGCTAGGGCTGGCGATCATTGCGAGGCTTGCGCTAGGGCTTGCGGACATTGTGAGGCTTGCGCCAGTATCATTTCGGTATGGGCACTCCCTACATCCTCCAGCAATTGTGTTTGATTCATCCTACAGAAATAAACAAAGGTATATTTATAATAAAACAATAAAAAATAGACTAGCAAAGTTACAGAAAGATATCTCTAGAATAATAAAAAAAACATGTTAGAACTACACTACTTACATCGAGAGTAGAAAAACTGTCCGTCACAAACAAGATCAAGAGCACAAATAATGTTTGAGCCGCAGCATTCGCCATTTTATACATCAGTGTACGATAACTTGGGCAAGAGGTTAACAAGACAAAATTAATACGAAATCTAAACGAAAACGAAACCGATATACGTGTTGTAACCTGTTTGCCTGCCTGCAGCGGTGGGGTCGTGTAAAACTAGTGCCTCTGAGGCGGTGGACACACACATCATCAGCTTCTCGTCGAAACTACTCCTCGAGATTGATCAACAAGTCCGAAAAGTGGAGCTGATAAAAGGAGGAAATCTTGCAGTCAGTCACATATAGCCGAAAGCTCCAGAGGTTTGCATTCATTGCAGCTGGAAATTTTGTGTCAGCGACTCTACCAGCGTATAAAGTTATCTTGAACATTTTGTAGATGAAAGAACAAGTGACCGTTTTAATAGGACAGGATTGGTCGAGTGTGGAACTGGAGTGTAACTCTGAAGAAATATCGATTGTGTTCTTAAACAGTAAATCAAAACTGCACAAGTCTAGAATTGTACTAAGGCCTGACTTTATAGTTAGCTTCCTCAGTCAAGAGGAAATCATGCTGGAGAGTTGTACATTTCACTTACTTGAGCTGATCTCGGAAGACAAGCCCCTAACGATTGATATACCAGACAGATCATTCACCTTCTCAACCTATGGTGAAGATGTTGTTGAAGGAAGATGGAATAATGTACATAAAAAATCGTATAAATTGTTTTGTATACACTAACCTTTGTAATGCATCATGCCGACTTTGAAAAAGTCTCCTGATGGATGATAAGCTCGAGTCTGTTGCGGGTAGGCTTGTGTCTGAATCGGTGGTCTCTGCCACGGTTGTCAAGGTTGCCATGCTTGAAGTTGCTGCGGCCAGTGAGTTACAAGCAGGGGATGCCGGTGGCAGTTTGGGTTACCGTACCGAGGATCACCCTAATAGTTTGGGCGATGACTGGCCAGCGGACAGCCCTGATACGGACGATTTGCTGGAGGGGACTGCGTCGGTCTGCACGGGAAAATTCATGTATTTAGAAAAAATATAACATTGTATTTTCCACAAAAATGGAACAGATTGATTACAGAGTCCAAAAATATGTAGAAATTTTTCGGTAAACATACCTTATTATCCCTAAAATTCCGGGTTGATCTAGTCTACCCCCGATCGAGTTGTTACCATGATCCGTTGAGAAAGAAATGATAATAGGTTAAATCAATTGCTGGAAAAAAAACATACGGAAGCCACATTGGTTGATGTCAAATATATTGGCATGATCGATCTAACTTTAGAGATGTAAATAGCCGACGCTGATAATTACCTGGTGTTGTCAGAAAGGTCCTTAACTTCAGCATATCCTTGATGGAATACATCTGCAAAGAGAGAGAGAGAGAAAATATATTTAAAATAAAAGTTAATTGAAAAATAGTTAGTTGTATATCACCTGTTGGGGAGAATGGAGACTGTTAGATTTGCCGATGTGAACATCTTCACCAAACCCGCACAATTGTTTGTGAGCGGGTTTTCATCTAGTGGGAGGAGTGTCCTTGTGGGAAAAATAATTAGCAAATACATTGATAGTTTCGATGAGGTGGTCGTTTCAGGGTCAGAGCACTTTCCTGTATGAAAACATGAAAAAAGTAAAATACAAACAGGACAAGTCGCATTCGATCCATTAGCTTAGAAAACTACGTGTAAGCTCCTTGTTGTGTATGACGATTTCATGTTAGAATCAGAGTCTCTACGTGTTATTGTAAATGTTTTTTGGCGGGGTAGACACGCAATTATCAGTGCGATATATTTAAACCAATCATTATTTCACTCAAATTCATTTCACCGCACAATATTTTTGAATACCACACACTTTCTTATTCTGCGCATGCGCGATATCAATCAATTACGTTACTTTGGCAATACATTCCATGCAAAAGACAAGATTGAACCGTTCATCTCCGTGTACAAAATACATGTGGAACAAAAACCATATGGGCACATCTTGGTTGATTTCACACACCCAAGTACTTCGAAACTCTTGTTAGAGGACAAATTGCAGGACATGAATTTGAACAAGGGTTACCTCTATAAAATATAATGTATGCGAGATTTGAAATTAGTAGTGATGTAGAATGGAGAGTGTCTGCTACAATCCAGAGGCTGTTGGATCCTACTCTAGCGCGAAGGCCCTACATCAAAGCCATACGAATATTGGTCCGTCTACATCAGGACGCGATGTTGAAACATTTCTACAAGGGTCACAGACTTTTACACGATTTAAACAAGCTGCCTTGAAATTTAGTAGACGCATGTTCACAGCTGCGTGTCTTGGATCGATTCTCTGTGCGGATGTTGCATACATGAAAGATTATGCAGATAAAAATGACGGAATTAGATATTTATTGATCGTTATTGGTATATGCAGCAAATATCTGAGTGCACAACCCTCGAAAGCTATTACATTTAAAAATATGATTGCAGCATTTGATAATATTTTCAACGAACTAGTATGGCCAACAACTGGATCTGTTCAGATAAGAGTGTGAATTTACAAATAAAAACTTTAAAGCTTATTTGGCTGGCAAGAACATATCCATTTATTACACGTACAAAACAAGGCTATCAAAGCATCGCCAGCAGAGCGTGTCATAGGGACTATGAAACTCAAGTTGGGTACGTATAATTACGCTAAAAAGACTGAACGCTAAATAGATGACTTGTAAACAATTGTGAACACATACAATATGACACCACTTTCATCAATAATAGGACGGGTCCCCTTTGACGTTTATTTGTTGAACGACCCAAAACAAATTCAGGCACTGCTGTCGGAAATGTATATAATACGACGTCAAAGAATTAAAGGGCCCGGTATACAACTAAAGGTGGGAGCGTACGTACGCTTACAGTGCAGTGATCCCAGTCTCAAGACATTCAGGCTAGGACACGAATCAAAGTTCACGAAGTAAGTGTTTTGTTTTCACGTGTTAATCAAAAACATTACCCTACAACCTATGAAATTAAGCTGCTCGATACTGATGAACCCATCAAAGGTTTTGCCTACAGTCAGAAACTAGTTCAGTGTGGCATACCTGATATTTATGCCATCAAGGTCTTGAAGAGCCGAATTAGACGAGGAAGATAGCAAATCTACGTGATATACACGGAATATCCAGACAACAAACCTACATGGATTAATGAAGGAAACATTCTGTCGTGATGTGTGATAAACGTACTCTGATACGATTTTTTTTCTTAATAAATTAAGTCAACTAAAATCATCCGAACGTAGTCAACTCATCAAACTGATGAGTGATAAAGTTAAAATCATCTGCAAAATATTTACAAATATACAGAGCGGAAAATTGGTCTGTGACAAGCTAACCAAGTCACGGGTAAATAATTTCAACTCTCTAATAAAACAATTTGGCAGTAAATCATCCGGGAGTGAAACGTCCGGGACCAAAAGGAAAACATTATCGACCGTGCGTTTAGGGCTTCTGTTAAATTTACTATTACCCACTGCAGTGAGATTTTTGACAGAAATAATCCATGGATGAATCGGTTTGCTACCTAGTTCCAAATCCAAGATGAATAAGTTTACAACAAATCATAATGGCGGAAGCGCTATACCCATATCTGTCACAACAGGGCAAGAAATAGCAGTACGAATCTCAGTAAAAGGTTGAACGAACGTGGGGACGATGTGCTAGAATTGAACGCTTCACCTGAAATAGCACTGAAATTATTTAGTTTTATCCAATCACTATATCGCTCTAGCATAACAACAGAGTCCAAACCGGAACTGCTCAAACAAAAGAATGTAAATGATGACGATGTTGCAGCACTATATACTGCCTCATTGCCTCCCGTAGCTAAGACACTTTCCAGCAGCTTGCCTCATTACCTACGAACCAACACACCATTAAAATTTTAATCGAACGAGTTTGTTAGTCATCCCGCTGTCCAAAGCCGTATTCACGTACTTCATCTCCTAAAAAGTTTATTGTCGAATAAGACATTAATAAGCAAAGATGTCAATTATGTCATTCTAACATTCCTGGATAAAATGCCTAAGGTCTTTCATAAAAATCAACTATTGAAAATTGAAGAGGAAGAGGACGAGATTGAGCGGTTCAGGGATAGCTTATAAAAAAATAACACACGGCTTCGTAACACCGACATAACACTCGTAAACATCTACAAAGCAACACTGGTATACGATCACTGGATATAAAATCACAGAGCAACATAAAATATCACGCAAACCAGGGTGAAACATGTATGCTACTCGGACCAGTTGACTGAGGTAGTGCCTCTTAGCAATCAAGAGATAAGGCCATGTGAGCACACCGCAACACTGACTGGCACCATGACTGGCAAAATTAGATATGATAACATGAAATAAATAGGGTGTTCTAGTGTGGAAACTCTCAAAGTATTATTACCATACTCGATTATCATCTACAATACCACGTATCATAACATTGATACACAAATAAAATATATATAAGTTCACTACAAATGTCACACCTTTGGGGGAGGATCAAGCGCAGGAACCTTTCGTGACCGAGGCAGAAAATAGACTGATGAGCGAGCATGGACGAAGTACGAGGAGTGCCTGTACTGAAGCAAGGTGAAACTGGTCTGCCGGCCGCATTGCCTGAGTGCACTCGGCCACAGGAAACGCCGAGTGCTTAGCGCGCCCCAATCTTCAGGGCATATTCGCAGCACCTGATTCCAGGGCATATTCGCAGCACCTATTTCCAGAGCTGTTTTGACGACAGGGGTTTGGTAACATCATGCTTATGATGATGTATCGAGGTGTACATAACATC
>SDVV010006532.1:0-18386 GCA_016164225.1 Gammarus roeselii
CCCATTCGCTTCCAAGAGTTCCAAGCCACGACCCAGCACACTCGCGTTCACCTCCCTGACCACTCCATCCATATAGAGGTTAAACAGCCAGGGAGACATCACGCAGCCTTGTCTCAGTCCCACTTTCACTGTGAACCAATCACTCACCTCGCTCCCCACTCTGACACATGCTCGGCTGTCAGCATAGAAACTCTGCACTGCTTTCAACAGATGTCCGCCCACTCCATACAAACGCAACACCCTCCACAGCGCTTCCCTATCAATTCTGTCGTATGCCTTCTCCAGATCCATGAAGGCCCAGAACACATCCTTTCCTTTGGCAAGGTACTTCTCACATACCTGTCTCACTGGCGCGAACAGGAACATTATTCAAACGGAAAAGGTTAATACGTAGCTGAACTGACAAACTGTCGTTTTTATGCTCTTATTATAATACAATAGTAGGGTGGAGAGACCACCCCACCTGCTCCGGTGTTTGGTTTTTACACTTTTGTATAGGCCGGTATGTTTTCGAAAGCAGTGACCTGCTCAGGGGGTGGGTGAATATTTGGTCTCTCCTGTTAGAAAACTTGGTTTCCCATTCACCAACTTAGGATTCAATTAGCTGCAAGCATTTTCTATTCGGTTGGTTGTCACAGATTGTTCCATCGGGATGTTACATTGTAGTTGATGATAGGGAAGGGTATGTTAGCTACGCTCGCGCATAACGACTTCATAACATGCGCTCAAGTCACACTTGTGTTAGAATACCTATGATACTAAGGTGAATGTTTATAACAGTAATAGTAAATATTTCATGAGTTGGAAAATAATATTGAGCTGGACATGTCTTAGAGTTTTGTTGTTATTTCTGATTCTAACCAGTTGACCGTTAAAAACGTTTCTGACTGTAAGATAGGCTCGGAAAAAGCTTGTCCCACAGCGTCACCCTAATTTTCGGTCATTAAAAAAACTCTTAGACAACTGTTCAATATACAATAACGTGTTAGCAACTTCTCAACCATGAAGATAGTCGCAATGCAATAAGAACAAGTGCAGGCTGCAGCGTTTCCAGCTATACGCAGATACGTTCAATGTTGTTCAACGAATCTCAACAAGACAATTCCGCAGAGGCAGCACATCAGAAATGCATCAAAGACGGATGACTAGCGCGGCGTTAGGCAATAGTGGCGCCACAGCGACCAAAACAAGCACTCGACACACAGCTATACAGAGTAACTATAATATAACTTTAGTTATCTCGATTCTCTCGATAAAATCTAATTCTTGGTAATGAGTGAGAGCCATATGGTTCGCATTGCGTTTCTGCTTTTATTAGAATGAATCCTGAAGAGAAAACATTACAAAGACGTTTTTTACGAGAGAATCTTGATAACATCCCTTGAACGTATTTTTTGACCGTTTCAGACTTTCGAGTCTCTTAACCGTACTCGGGAATCTTGAAACTTTCAAGTTCCTCGACTTTCCTCGATTTTTTAGGAAAAATAAACTTTGTTCGCTTGGCGGCGTGTGACGTCTTGCGCGTATTGGTCTAAATGTCTTCCAGGTACCGGATGGCGCGCTCAGCCGTCTGCAGGCTAAAACCCCAAACCCCCTTCTTTCCTATATAAGCGTGAGCAGGCCTGCCCCATCATTCATGAGGTCTAGCGAAATTGCTTCCCGTAAGGAGACGTTGGTGCGTAGTCAAGATAGCAGGAGGAGGAGCGGGCCCCATATGACTCTTACTCATTATAGAGAAATAGCTTTTTATCGAGAGAATCGAGATAACAAAAGTTATATTCTCTTCCACTCGTAAGAACCATATGGTTTGCAAAGAAAATACCATCATGTAGCTCAAGCTGGCCAATGCCAGAAGAGCACAGAAGGTGGATGGATCGGTTGCATCTTAAACCGGGTGTTCCCAAAGAAACGTTCAAGTGGAAGGGAAGGATAACACATTAGTATAAATGATGTAATTACTTTACATATTGGTGAATAAGGATTGTTCGATGACAGCGAAAAGCTAGGTCCTAGCGGCAAACTAATATGCGGGCCCTGAACATGAGGGTTCAGATAATAATAAAGTATTGGTACATACAAAGGCCGCCGCCGTGGCCGAGTGGTTAGCTTATCCGACTGCAGTGTTGGCCTTTGGTGCTGCATGTCGCGAGTTCGAGCCTCGGCAGGGACACGGCGGTCTTGTGGCAGGGAGATTGGGTGCCTCTTCCTCTGTGTCTGCCTTACTTAGCCACCCCCCCAACTAGGGGGGGAAACGGCTTTATGTCTATACATCTATACGGTGCATACAAATATGGCTAAGTGGCAATGGCAGTGAACATACTCGCTCAACGCGGCCAAAAACGATGCGCGGGCCGTGAGCATGAGCAACCAAAGAGTAGTTACATGATCAATACATATTGCCCTCCAGAGAGGGTGGGTGAACCGTCCTGTAGGCAATAAATTCTAAATATACCAGTCCCAACAATGTGTACAATAGCTAGCTCCTATGGCAACAGAGTTGTACTGCAAGTAGGATAAAGGGAATACATATTTCGTAATCCGTAATCTGAAGGATTTGCGTGGAGTGTCGCCGCACACGTTGGTAAGATAATTAAGTTTGTACTCTATGCTACGAAACGTATTAGGCGAGAAGGACTATCTAACTCGTTCCCAATGAGACGCAAGGTTGGTTAAGCTTCTCTACTGTGAAGAGGTATTTGTGCACAAATTCGTGTGGAGACCTACAAAACGCCTTGGATATGCCTTGAAGCGGGACTCCACGCGTCCAAGCGAGAGACGAGGCATACTTGCGGACATCGTGAGCTTTAGCGAAGGCATGCGGTGTGGCCTCATTGATAAGCGAGCAAATGTAGTGCCCCACCGATGACGCCCTGAGAGGCTTGCCGGAAGTAGGATGAATAAACAAAATCTCATCGTGCGATGGACATCGTGCTATGTAGGTTTTGAGCGCGGTCATAGAGAACAAGCCGTGTGCCCGACAATCCGGCAGTAGTGAGGCGATAGAGATGAGCGGTGGTGAGTGGGCGAGGGTCTGGTTTTTGTGCAGGAACTTGTCGGCGGTCAGGATGAGCGCGCATGGAGGGTTCGTGGAGAAATGTAGTCCCGAGCGTGACATTGCTGCAATTTCAAAGACCCTGTTGCCTGCTGCAAGCGCGACGAGAAACAGAGTCTTCTGAGAGTGCCAAAACTGACGTCGTCTGAGTGTATTGAAGCGAGGATATGTGAGCATGTCGAGCACCGGCTTGAACTTCCACTGCGGCACGAAACGTTGTTGTGGCGGATTCTCGTGAAACTGGGCGCAAGCCAGTTCATGAAAAAGCGCCCCGCGGGTCGTGACGCCAAAGCCATGTAAAAAGGGCAAGTGTAGCAGATTCCTGTAGACCAAAATCGTACGAGGATTGAGCAGCTTCTGCTTGCCGGCGTAGTGCAGGACCGTCAAGAGGGTGGACTGGTTGATGGGCTGAGCCTGCGTGGCGCGTAGCCACGTTTGGGAACAAGTCCAGACGCTTTGGTATCAACGTTGTGCGGACTGCCTGTGCGTGTTAACTAAGGTGTCCGCCAGCGAGCTACAGAATTTGATCGTGAGCGACGTTTTTTAAAATTGAATGCGAGATAAGGCGAGAAAGGACGGGATGTTAAAGAAACCTGCCTTCGATGCGTTGGGACACGTCGAGGGCGAGCGAGAGTTTGTGGAAAGACGCGATGACAGTGGGCCACCACAGTGCGTTAGGGTGGTCAGGAACCACGAGGACACCGCTGTAGAGGTACGTCTCGAATTTGTGGAACACTTGGGGAATCACGTTGTACGGAGGAGAGAGGTATATTTCCTTACACTGATTCCAGTCGCGTTGGAGAGAATCCACTAAAGCCGCTCGCGGGTAGGGAAACGGAGCTGCAAATAGTAGGAGGTTGTGGTTCCCCGGATGCACTAAGAGGTCGATGTGCAAGGTCCCGCGCAGAGCAGAGAGGCGGGAGAATCACTGAGGCGTCAACGCCCATTCCGTTTCTACCGGTAGGAGACGTGAGAGCTGATCGGGCCAAACATTCTGCGAACCGGGAAGGTAGGTCGCAAAGAGGGAGAGGTGGTGGCGCTAGTGGATCTGTAGGAGCTGTGCTCCGAACTCCTGCAGCGCCGGGGCTTTGCTGGAGCCCAAGTGGTTCACCATGGCCACTGCCGCTCTGTTGTCAGACATCACGCGGACTGTTGTGTGGTGCCAGTGAGCTCGTGGGCCCAGCGCGTGTATGATGGCCAGCGATTCCTTCGCCGTAATATAGAGTTTGCGTTCCCCGGAAGACCAGCGTTCGTAAAGACTGCTAGTCGCTGCCGTATACGTCACCCCACGCTTCGTACGATACATCCGTCCACAGGAGGTGCTCCGGGGGAGGCATTACGAACGGAACGGCGGTATGAAGAAAGGTCTCGTTGCGCCAGTGCTGAGCTGCCTGGCGGTAGGGATTGTTGAGACGGCAGGGCTTGCTGGAGAGGTGTAGGGAACGTACTGCGAGCACCACTTCGTTGAAGAAGTGGCGAGCATGGCCAAGTGGGGGGTGAGGAAATTTATAATGCCGAGAAAACCCTGCTGCTGTCGGAGCGGGAGGGTTCCGCGGGAAAAGTATCTTCGTGGCCATGTCCCTGCAGCGATCGATGTGTTGTGAGGCTAGGGCGATGGACCCGGCCGCACCGTTGAATGTTACCCCCAAGAAGTCGATCTGCTGGGTGGGTTCTAGAACAGATTTCTCCATGTGGACGCGGAAGCCTAGTTTGAGGAGAAGGTCGCGCCGGCAGTGAAGGTGCATCTATCCCTTGCTGGTGGAGTAAACTCAGGGGCAGCTTCGCGACCGTTGAAAAGTTTTTTGGTCCCAGGTTGAGACCGAATGAGAGGGCCAAAAAAAAAAACAGTTGGCCTCGTAGTTTGAAGGTTAGGAACTTTTGGAACCTGGGATGAATCGGGATGTGTGGGAAGGCGTCCTTAATATCCAGGTTGGTGAACCAGAGGCGGGTTCAGCATTGCCCGTATGCGCTGCGGGTGGGACATGCGGAACGTGGATACCGGGATGTATCTGTTGAGGTCGGAGAGGTCGATCGCCAGGCGATCTCCTCCCGAGGCCTTAGGGACCGTAAAGATGCGCGATACAAAAGCCGGCTGTCTAGGAACCGCCTTGACTAGGTCTTAGCGCAGAAATTCCAATTCGAGGGGTTCCAGAACACCCTTGCGTTGCCAGTGGGAGACCGTGTTATCGAGTGGGGGGGGGGGTCGTGGCATCCATTTCCAAGAGGGGCCTGTGGCGATAATGCGTTTGACCAAGGGCATGGCCTTGGTCCAGTGCGCGAGGCGGTATCTGAGTGTTGCAGGCAGAACGTCAGAGTTTGCGGAAGTTGGGGCGGTCCCGCTGTCTGTGGTTAGCTGTGGCCTGTGAGCGGGAGGGGGAGGATCGTTTGTGTGCCGAGATTCCCCAACCCCCTCCGCGACTAACCATCCTTGGAACGTACTCGGTGCGTCCCCGGGCCCTCAGGGCAGGCGGGGGCGGGGGCTGGAGCTTGTCTGAGGTGCACTGGAGCCCATCCGCCTCTCTTGGGGTCGCCTAGCGTCCTGCTGGAACGTAGGGCACGCCCTTAGCGGTGAGGGTCGGCCCCGAAAGGAGCTTCGTGCCATTCCGCATCGGTTATAGACGGGATGCTGTGTGACAGCTTCTCAGTGTTGCGGGGGTCTCCGTGGAGCAGGGGCAACGAAACCTGATGTGGAGGGGCCCATAAAGGAGAGGACCTCTGTCCTGCTACGAAAAGTGTCCAGCGCTTGGCTAGCCTGTGAGATCGTCCCGTCGGTGAACAGTTGAGGTTCAAATACCGACCCTGCTAGAAGGGCGGTCCGGGCGGATTCCGGAGCGAGCCTGCCCAGCGTCTGAAGCCGAATCTGGTATCTCCACTGAGCAGCGTCGAAGAGGAAGAATTTTTGAGCGGAGCCTGTGGTGAGCTCTGCCAGACAACGCCGTGACTGAGGGGTAACTGGCGAGCCATCGGTGAGAACGGGAGTCCGGATGCGCTCAAGAATCCCCGTCAGTGATGCACCGAGGATGTAGCCGCGCACGTGTTTAGCCACATGCGTGCGGAGTGGGAAGTCCTTGGTACGTGCTTCTGCGGCAATGTGCTGGACCGGGTCAGCGATCTTATCCTTTGTGGCGATGAAGTGAGCCTTCGGGGAGAATATTGGAGCATTCACGAATTCTATCAGGGACTCGACTATGGGGCAGTGTGCTGTGAGCGCAAATTGCGTGTTTGACCAAGCGTCTAGGTCCTCCGGTGCCGACCGTTGGGCAGGGTGATATTGATTTGGTCGAGAAGTTTGGCTATTGCATTTGGGATACGTTCTAGGACGAACAGGCCGTCTTCTCTGACAGTCACCCCCCGATGACAGGGTTGCTCGACCGCAGAGACACTCTTGAAAAGCTGGAGAGGGAGCGTCTTTGAACCTGCTGGCGGCAGAAAAGAGGTGGACCTGCGGACGAGTAGCTGAACCGCGGTGCTGGTCAAGTCCACCAGGGAGAAAATAAAGTTAGGGCCTTTCTCATGAATCGTGATCAGATTGTTAGGTGGCTCTGTGGTGTGGACCTCATAGTCGCAGCTCACCAATCCCTCTGTGTACGTCGCGGTGACGGTAGGTACATACCACTTCCAATCAGGGGAAGGGGAAGAGGCGGAGGGCGGTATTTCGTCATCGGGGAGCTCCGCCAGAGCGCGCCTGGGTACAGTCCGGAAGCGGGGGGGGGGGTTCGGGGGGTTGATGTTACCGTAGGGAGCTGGTGCCGTGAACGCGGTCTGTGTGTGAGTGAAGCAATGTCTTGAGCGATGTTTGCGGTAAGAAATTGGATCTGACCAAAATTCTTGTGATTATGTCGACAAAAAAAAATGTTGCAACAATTTTCTGTTCCGATAACATTATTTTCTCGACACGTTTCTGTTTGTACAATTTTCGTCGAGAACTGTATCAACAAATTGTTGTCAACAGATTTCTGTCTAGACAACTTTCTGTCTCGACAAATTTCTGTTTTCAACATTATTTGTTGAGAACTGTACCGCCAAATTGTCGTGTCGACAGATTTATGTCTCGACAACTTTCTATCCTAATTTCTGTTATGACAAATTTTGTCAAGAACTGTATAGACAAATTGTCGTGTCAACAGATTTCTGTCTCAACAACTTTCTGTCTCGACCAAATTTATGTTTTGACAATGTTCTGTTTCAACAATTTTTGTCAAGAACTGTATGGACAAATTGTTGTGTTGACAGATTTCTGTCTTGACAACTTTCTGTTTCGAAAAACTTCTGTTTAGACAAATTTGTCACGATAATATTTGTTGATAACTGTATCAACACTGTTGTGTCGACAGATTTCTGTCTCAACAAATTTCTGTTTAGACAATTTTTGTCAAGAACTGTATCGACAAATTGTTGTGTCGACAGATTTCTGCCTCAACAATTTTTGTCAAGAAATTCAGTGTGGCAGGGCAAAAATTGCCGACCCAATCTGTGGCTCTAGGGGCAGTGGGTCACTACTCCACTGCCCAGATCTGCCGCCGCGCATTGAATCTTACCTTTCGAGAAGGTGCTACGATCTGTCAGGATCAGGTGAGGCGGGAGTGCTCTGCGTCCGAAGCAAGAGCGACTATGAATGATGGGGCAGGCCTGCTCACGCTTAAATAGGAAGGAAGCGCCACCCATAACCTGGCAGACATTTAGACCGATAGGCGCAAGACGCCACGCGCCGCTAAGCGGACTAAGTTTATTTTTCCCAAAAACTCGAGGACAGTCGAAGAATCTAAAAGTTTCAGAGATTATCGAGTAAGGTTATAAGACTCAAAGGTCTAAATCGGTCGAAATCTACGTTCAACGGATGTTATCAAGATTCTCTCGTAAAAAATGTCACTGTAATGTTTTCGCTTCAGGATTCATTCGAATAAAAGCAGAAGCGCAATGCAAACCATATGGCTCTTACGAGTGGAAGAGAAATGCCTAGAGTACATCTGCAGTTTAAGTTGTTGAATGATATTAAAAACGTCTACTTAAAGCTAAATATTAACTAGGTAATCAAACAATGCACTAGCAGTGCACTGTGAAGGCACTCCAACAAGGCAGGGACGAGATAGAAAAGGCGAGTTGTTAGAAACTTTAAAAATATACCAAGGACATTATCTAGAATAGAAACAAATAGTATACCACTAATGCAAGGCTTTACATAAAATAGAAACAAGTACAATATCACTGCATGTTAGACAATGAATAAGACACAATCGACTTACAATATAAGAGAAGGATTTACAGGCACGTGATGTTATCATAATTTAACATAAAGGAGCCAATGAAACCAACAAGATGTAAGCATCAAAAGCTCGCACCAACGAGGACGAGGCAGCACGAAGAGGAGTGAGCAATGGTCGAAGAGAGATAGCTCCTAGGTCATCTTTAGATGGGTACATCTTGGACAGAGACCGCTCAAGAGTATAGTGACCGTCTTCCCAGGTGTTGCTGGTCTGTCCGAGTCTTGTATTTTCCAATGACATTACTACAGTAGCTAAATTGTTAACGACGTAAGTGTTAGATTAGATCAAAGTGACGAGGCTTTCTAGCGCGTTGGAGCCAGCGTCCTACTGGCACCGAACGTCAATCAGCAACTGTCATTAAAACTCAATTAATTTAGAAGAGGAGAGTCAGGAGTCCTTTACAGACGATGTTTCTGCATTTCCGTCATTGCAACCCAACGAGAGAAAAGCGACGTCTGCCGCGGAAAACGTCTCGACGAGCACTGCAGCGTTTGGCCCGGATGACAGGCGAACGCGCGTGAGGACAGTTTAAGACAGGCAAGGAGGAAACGCTCGTTTACTAAAAAAAAAACAGCAGGTTAAGAAATACTGAAGAGAAGCAAAATGCACGTGCGCTTGGGGCAGATGAGGCATAGGAATCCACACAGACGGTCTACACTGCCATGATTTAATTATGAAATACTGAAAAAAAACGACATTTACAATACAAAGATATCTTTAAGGGACGAAAGCAGCTCTTCCTTTCGAATAAATCTGTATGCATGTGTTGCTGCACAATCACTTGAAATCTGCAAGTCATTTGCCCACCATTCCAATCATACGACAGGCCGCTGGCGGTAGGAAAGCGCAATGGTGTGTTGGCTCATTGACAGTCACAGGGTCTCGAGAGATGAAGCTTAGAGTGCCACGGTTTTCTAGTGCACCAGACGTCGAGAGTTAGAATATTTACTTACAAGTCTATGGGACAACATTTACCATTAAATTATTTAGCACCCTAGAAATTCGACTACTGCAACCTACCTTAGCAACTACACTCACAACATTGAATTATGATACGTCATACGATCACACGACATATAAATAGAAAAATAAAATCTCAGTAAGACCATCAGTTTTGAGACGTTTCCTCAAGCTATCTGAGGAGTAATATACAGCTAACTATTTGGCATCATGCGTACAACAATCCCGATTTATTTCTCAAAGATCATAGTCATTGGAGTAAACTAGAGCAATAAAGCTTCATAGTCATTAACATAAGGGTAGTTAGAGCTACTGTACATAAGGCAAGGCCTAAGTCCACAAGTTACTACAAATAAGAGGACATGGATATGAAGCTAGGCGAACAATACTTAAGCTTCAATGCATAAACTAAAAGGAACAGCAAACCATCAAAGTGAGAGGCGGGGCCAGTAGGATCACTAGGATGGCATCTAAACCTATCGAAAACTCCCTACACAGCAGGGAATTGTATCATTGTTGAGCTGCACTCCCAGCGTAGGTGGCCGCCGGAAACAAACAACCAACCCCGGTCGTTCCAAATGTCGCATCGAAATTAGATTTAAGTGACCGGAATTTTTAGTCCGATAGAATCAATGCCTTCATACGCAAACGTCACGTCGAACACCTGATGTTGACTACATCCTGGAAAGTAGGGTGAAGAGATCAGCCTTATGACAGCTGCAATTAAAAAGTCAGCAGTGCACTTTAATATGTGAACTTCAACTGGGAACGGACAACCTTTGCGGCAACACTCCTCCCTTTCAGTACCATTATCATCACCGTCACCCAGATCAGCTGTCTGGTGTTACCGTTGAAGTGCTCCTCGGGCACTGAAGCAAAGAAAGAGCCAACATAGACACGAGCAACGAGCAGGACTACTTCAGAGATTGGGTCAAAAATGTTTTTTTTCTGAGTCAAAGTCCTTTAGCACAGATAAACAAGAAAATGTTGTAAACGTGGTTCCCTCTCTCTGTGATGGGAATCTGTCGTATAAAAACAGCAAGAAGGAAGATTAAGGAAGTCTCAGAATAAAATTGTATGAAGAAAATAGCGCAACACCCTACACTAAACCGTGCTTGAAGATTTATGGTGCAGCCCGCCACGAGCAAGAGCAGGAGCAGATTCTAGTGCGACTCTAACAATGACCGCAGCTGCCGCCGCTGTAGCTGACACAGACTCGGTTCGGTAGGTGAAGGATGACTAGTAGACTGTCTTGCAGTCAGGTTGGTTGGAGGGAAGAGCACCACAACGGCAAAGGTCTCAAGTCCACGCAGATGGCGTTTATCAAGGCCACTTTTTTAACGTCACAACACAGCACGCTTTCGCTGGCAAAAAAAAAGTTTTCGTTTAAAGACATTTGAATGCTCATGTCATAATTCCTAACATTTTAGAGGCAAGTTTTAGAAGCACAGTTTGACGTGCTTGATGACCTCAATTAATTGAGAGTTCTTAACGAGGACTAATGCAAGATCTTTGGTTAAGACGAGTATCAAGAAAAAGGCGCCATAAGACCGAATTTACAATCAGCCGCCAGACTATTCAATCGATTACTTCTCTAAGAAAAATAATATTCAAAATGATCCCCGACGTCAAAGCCGCCACACTGGAACGTATCACTGTTCAAGCAGAGGCAAAATTTTCTCTCTGTGAACATATCACACATTGCATTGCCAAATCAAGTATAGACAATGCGTTGAGCCAGACCTTACCTGGTCCTAACCCACCATGAGTTGGCACCACGGTGGAGAGTTGATGTTAGTGGAAGACGTTATGAAAAGGCCAATTGCGCATTTTCTGTGCCACCGTATTTGCGGTGATCTACCGCCTATTAAGGCTACTTTGACTTGGAGCACACCAACGCCATGTGACGAGCCAACCCCAGCGCCGCAGTCACGAGGAGCAGGGCCGCTCTTAAGGAGCGAGTGAAGCAGCAGAGGAGGTACAAGCCGCATTCACATCACGATGGATGCCGCATTACAGGGTTTCGATGTAGGCCTCATTACAGGTCCTCGAAGAAGGCCACTCGCGATCTGGAGAGGATGAACACGTTTAATACTCGAGTCAGACCAGACAGTCAGCTCAACTACCTGTCTTGCGGCCGAAATTTAAAAAGTCAAATTAGTAGAGAAAATCTAAACATAAAGCTAGAGAACGAACACCCATAGCTACGAACACATAGACTGTCATACCGATTCCATCATAACCATTGCACTATAATCGCGACCACGAGCGATTGGTCGAGTAGAACTCCTAACAATCACATAAGTAGTGTACCATCACATAAAAGGTGTTAGCGCGAATTCACTGGTCAATCTTGAAAATTTAAATCAAATAAAAAAACACTTGCAGTGAAGCGCTGCATACGTTGTTCTTTTTGAATTTGGGCTACAGAACAATTAAATCCATACATTATTGGCGAAGACATGGCATTTCGAAGTTGCTATCACAGACATAAAAGTCGCCTGAGAGGGAGCCTAGAAACGCCGAGTTTAGAGAAACTAAATGACTTAGAAACCAGAATGCGTGAGCACAATCGCGAAACCTTGTCCGAGCTGAGGCCCTTTCTGTGGTACTCAAACACAATTTAATATTGAATGCTCCTCAGAAATTAGAAATGTGCTCCTCATACGTGAATTGCAAAAAAATAGTTGAAAAAAGACACTGAATAAAAAAAAAATGTTCAAGAGTTGACAAAGAGCACTGTCAATGTTTCTCTTCAATTTAAGCAATGTAATAACTCGAGTTTGGAAAAACGAAATTGTGTTTTGGGAAATCTAACGTGGAACTTGGCATATGTTATTCTTTCACTGAGCCACAGAGCCTAGAAATCCATTACTTATTGGCGAAGGGCTAGCATTTACAAAACCTATCCTTCAGGGCGTGAACACCAGATAAGAGTGACGAAGCTTCCTAGCGCGAATGTGTCAGCGTCCTTCTGGTGTCGAATGTCAAACCAGCAACTAGGGCTGCGTCAAACAATATGCAAAACTTCAGATTAGAGTGATTGGGTTTACTGCTGAGTACAGTCAATGGCCTTTACGCTGTGACTGTCTATGGTATGCACGGATGCCACAGGAGGTACAGGATTTCTGAAGGTGCCGAGGTCTTTTGTCCACTGCACTCTCCGAGTGGCAGCAAGGAGCGTTATCACTTAACCCAGCCTGTTTCAGAGCCCCAAGGATTCGTAGATGTCCATGAGTGGCCAGGGCAATACACTCCATCATTTGCGGAGATGCAAGCTGAAGAAAAGGCAGGAAAAAGGGATCCTATACACGAGATCTCACTCAGTGTAGGGATCACACGCATGAGAACCCAACACCGCGGTTATCAGTCAACGTAAAGGAGAAGATTTGAAGACTGGTGTGCAAGGACTATTGGGCAGTTGTTAAAAAGGAATTCGAGAGAAGTTAGAAGAAAGTCAAACAAAGGTGAATAAAAGTCGCGTCAATTCAGGATGGGTCAGGCAAGGAGATAGTGAAGGGTCAGCAGTTAAATGAGGGTATCTACCCTCCCGGTTGAGCCGCGACTCAGTGCGGCCCGTGAATCAGACAAATGCCTAGTCGAGGGATGACGCATGAACAGTAACACCTGCAAAATTTTCAGAACTCACCTGTGAAAACATAAAGGACTTTCGGAAACAATGGATGAAGCTTTATGAATGATGAGCATCGTTAATTTAAACCATGAAGTAGTGAAATCCACTCCATTGGCTACATCTTAGCATTTTGAAAACCTGTTCTCGTATAATACGTGAATAGGTCTAGAGTTATTGGGTTTACAACTAAGATGTCCACGCTGTGAATGCCAATGGTGAGCACGAGCGCCACAGTAGCAACTAGGCGTCGAAGCCTTATGGTCCGAGCACTCCCCAGCAAAGGAGTTTCATCACCCAACCCACGCTCCCGAGCTCCGAGGATTCAAAGAAATTATTGAGGTGCCGGGGGCAATACAGTTCAGCTTATGCTGAGGGGATGAGAACTAAACGGCAGGAAACGGGACACCCCATGCATGAGATCTATATTTTGAGTAGAGAATCGGGAACTTTTTACACCATCCATTCACAACCATTCCATACTTACTCTTATCCATCCCATGTGCTCCCTCACCTGCAAAATATTTCTCGTCCCTTCAGACTGTTTTAAGCCATCTATACCCCCAAACTTCTGTCTTCCTTCAAGTCTACGCCACTTACTTTTGTTTTCATCACCATTTTCATCAACCTCTCCTCATCCATCCTCACCATTTGTTCGAACTACGAATTGAATCAGTGCTAGAGCTTCCTCACCATTCCGCTCGAATTCGAACAACGCCATCATTGATCCTATTCACAGGCCATGCATCTCAAACATATCACCTAGAATATATTTAACTTTATTTTTTCTCCCGTTCTCAGTCTCGTAGAGCAAAGTTGGGACCGCTACTCCCACCCAATGGGCCACAGCTCTTTACAGTCTTCAGAGCACCTTACACTTTAAACCCTTTCTTCACTGTAGCTTTTACCTCAGTTTCCATGATTTGATTTGAGCGTCATTTCCACCTGAGCCTCAACGTGAGTCATAATAGGCTCCCCCGTAGGGCGCGACCGTCGTTGGTTCAGGTAAGTTCGCACGGCCTCGCGTGCGAAAATATTAGTCATGTCAAGATGAAGTCAGTACACATTCCAACTGTGGCACATTCGTGTATTAGCGCGTACGAAAGAGTAAAGAATTATTGCGTATCTTTGTAGAGAATGTGTTGTTATTTCTGTGCGTAATTGGGTGGAGAGACCACCTCACTTGCACAGGTGTTTGGGGTTTAGACAGCTTCGTTTAGTCTGGTGTGTTTTCTGAAAGCGATAAGCTTTCCACGGTAGGTTGGGTCCGTGAGTAGGCTTTGTAGGTCGCACGGGGGATTAAGGAACGCTCGTCGGGCTGCCGCGAGTGAGTTGCAATCCATCAGTAAGTGTTTCACGCGGATAGCCACTTGGTGGCAACAGGGGCAAGGTGGCGCGTTTGGTCCTATGACGACATCCGTCAGGTGGTTGTGAGTTATCCACGTGTGTCCCGTGCACAAACGGTTGATGAACACTCTGTCTTTTCTGTTGGTGAACTTTGTTTCCCATTCTCCGACTGAGGGTTTGACTGAAAGCATTTTTTGTCCACTCAGATGCCACATTTCATCCCATCGGGATGTTATATGGGAGTTGATGATAGGGAACCAGTCCCGGTAATGTATTGCGAAAAATTGTTCTTGAGTAGATGCCAGTTTAGCAAGCGAGTACGCAAGTTCGTTTCTTCTTATTCCCGCGTGCCCGGGGATTCAGCAGAATTCCACTGCCTGACCCGTCTCGGTCATCACAAAGAAATCGAGCTGCATTTTACGTAGAACTGGATGTTCGTAGTGCAGTGTTTTAAGCTGGGTGAGGACACTCAGACAGTCTGAGAATACGACGTATTTGGGGAAGCGATGTGTTTTTACAATAGAAATGGCTAGTTTGAGTGCGCGAAGCTCCGCAGAGAACACGGAGGCCTCTTGCGGGTTGGTGGGCGAGAGTGGGGTGTTCCCGCACACAGCGGCGGCTCCCACTCCGTCCGCGGTTGTGGAGCCGTCAGTGTATATGTAGCGGTGCTCTAAATATTCTTCCTTAAGTAGTCTTGGGAATTCCTGCCGGGACGTGTTGGTTGGTGGGTTATAAACACACTACACAAAACAATGCGCGAGTGTCCACAACAATAAAAATATACTGCACGGATGGCACTGCATTAACAGCCACTCAACCATCATTAATAGACATCAACATTAGCACCTTTTTATCCTTTCCTTTCCCCTACTGGGCGGCCGCTCTCCAGCGCGCCCGGCGGCCACGTCGGTTGCGTCAGCTGCTCCGCAAGCCACGTCGCCCCAGGCTTCGCCCGTTCCACAACCGCCTCGTCATATCACCCATCCGCCCCACCGCCACTTCCAGCACCACCACCTCAAAAACGAACACATGAACATACTGCAAATGAACACAAACGGCATTGGTCCTTCACAAACACATTGCCCGCTCCAGGAAACTAAACTCAAACAAAAATCCAAGACCCCAAAATTCTTTGTATACACAACAATACACGATGACCGTCTTAACGATGGCGGCGGACTCATTACACTCGCACTAGATTACATCATTATAGTGTCAACTTTACTTCACTATGCACAGCGGCAAACAATATCGCGCAACTTCCACTGGGCAAGACATTAGAGGTGCAATCAGTACTCAATCAAACTCACAAGAAACAATACAATTTATTGAACATGAACAGCCCACCATCCAACTCGGGTCGACCGCAGTACACCCCTCACATAGCCTACCTCAATACCACCGTCGACACTTCGACTCTACGTGATTTTAACGCACACAATAACTCCTGGCTCACCACAAAAAAACACGGACCAAAGTGACCGTGTCATCATAGATCAACCAGACACGCCGATCACATGAAATAATCCAGACACAGCCACTCGTGAACTTTTTAATCTAAACAAGAAAAAAAAACTCTCCTAACGTCTCATTCTGCCACCCTTAACTAGCTCTAAACTGTCAATCGGTGGTCCACATAAAATGTCGTCAGACCAATTCCCAACAGCCATCATCGACTTCGATCCCTAATCAACTACAAAGCCCCTCATACTTTTCGTAATTAAGAGAGAGCAGAATGGGACAAGAAAGACTGCGCCAGTAAAAACCGCTCTACACGATTTTGACATCACACAATAAACATCTACTGACGCTGCAGAGAGCACACACCAGCCGGGTTAGTCCGGGATTCAACCTTCCGACTCACATTACACACAGACTTCAGCAGCAAAATCGCCTACGCAAATTACCCTCCACCGACGAAAGAATCGAACAGATTCAGACACTCAACTCAGAAATAGATGCAGACTTTCGCGAACAGCAGATGAACTTGTGACGAGATGTACTGGCAAACACAGACTTCCGAACCTCGCATCAAAATTAGGAGAACTGATCAGGAGCTTTAACAACAAAAAAGCAAACCTTATTGGGACGCATTATCCCACCACCCATAACTCACGCCATACCATCACACAAATAACAAGTAGATATACTCAACAAGCACTATGCAATCACTTGCCACCTACCATACCATCTAGACAATTGGAAGATACTCAAGCAGTTACACAAATGACCAATTGTCATACACATTTACCCTCCCTCTACATCAGCTATTACCAGAGCCGACATCGCCAAATTGAAAACTTTTCAGTAACGGGCTCTGACGGCATATCATCCGATCATCTTTCAAATACATAGTTCCACAGGCCATCAAAACTTTCACAAACGTCGTTAACCTCTCCATTCAACAAAACACTATACCCATCACGGGGAAACGAGCTAGAATCTTACCCATGCTGAAACCGTACGAAGCCCCCACAACACCAGCCTCATACAGACCTTTTTCTCTCCGATCGAATCCTTCAAAACATATCGATTTGGATTGGTTCAGACCAGCTTTGACGTCCTTATTCCAATTTTCTCTACACAACATGGTTTCAGGACACAATACTTCACAACCACTCTGCTCACCAACCTCACTCAGGCCAACCACGAAAGCCTGAACGAAGAGGAGCAAAGCCCATGCACTCTGGTGTGTACCATTGACATTAGTAAGACCGACCCAGTTCCAAGACGCGTCCTCATAAGAAATAAATTCAATTTACACATCAATCCACAAACGTGGCTTGTTAATTTCCTCGCAGGCAGACATACACAAGCAGTTCACAACAACAAATCCTCACGAACACGTCAATTCCACGATGGCGTTCCACAAGGCTCCGTCCTGTCCCCTTCAATCTTCAACGCCTTCATGCGCACAATCTATCCACACCAACACAACCCCAGCTAATATGAGGATGACCTTACAATTATTACACAACACAGAATGAGTGTGTCCGCAAGCAAGTCATCCCCCACATCAACGCCCGCCAACAATGGACACCGCATCCACCCTCATGTCACACTCAACAACACTTCCATTCCATACAGTCTCACAACCACGATCTTTGGAGTAACATAAGACACGGGAATGACGTTCAGACGCCGCATAAACAACATTAGCACTCAAGTCAAACCTAGAGTGAACGTGACCCAGGCACTTATCACAACTACATACGGATGCTCTAAGGAATCAATTAAAACAAAATTCATACGAGCTTTCATTTCCTAGGCAAACACTGCCTGGTCCCCTGACCTTGCTACCCCACACATTAACTACCAATAAAGGATACAGAACACGACCTTGTGCATCGCAACGGGCTGTTCACAAGTCGCATCCATTGTACTTCGACTTGAGGAAACCAATTTTTGCACTGGTTGATCATAGATTTGATTTGGGCCTCATTTCCACCAGAGCCTCAACGTGAGTCATAATAGGCTCCCCCGTAGGGCGCGACCGTCGTTGCTTTAGGTAAGTCCGCACGGCCTCGCGTGCGAAAATATTAGCTTTGTCAAGATGAATCCGTACATATTTTAATTGTGGCATATTCGCGTACTAGCGCGTACGAGAGAGTATCGAGTTAATGAGTATCTTCGCCAAATGAGTTGTTTCTGTGCGTAATGAGGTTGAGGGACCACCTCATTTGCACAGGTGTTAGAGGTTTAGACAGCTTCGTAAAGTCCGGTGTGTTTTCCGAAAGCGATAAGCTTTTTACGGTAGGTTGGGTCCATGAGTAGGCTTTGTAGGTTGCATGGGGATCTAAGAACGCTCGTCGGGCTGCCGCGAGTGCGTTGCAATCCATCAGTAAGTGTTTCACGCTGATAGCCACTTGGTGGCAACAGGGGCAAGGTGGTGCGTTTGGTCTTATGTCGACATCCATCAGGGGGTTGTGAGGTCCCGTGCACAAGCGGTTGATGAACACTTGGTCTTTTCTGTTGGTGAACTTCGTTTCCCATTCTCCGACTGAGGGTTTGACTGAAAGCATCTTTTGTCCACACTGCTGCCACATTTCATCCCATCGGGATGTTATATGGGAGTTGATGATAGGGAACCAGTCCCGGTAATGTGTTGCAAAAAATTGTTCTTGGTGAGTAG
>SDVV010006533.1:0-18384 GCA_016164225.1 Gammarus roeselii
AATTTCCCTTTTTTTACTCAAAAAGTTAATAGTGAATTTCAAGTGAACACTATGCTTTCCTTTTCAAGGCACGATCTGACTCCAAGTTATGCTATCCTTTTCTTACAAATGAGGTTGAGTATTATGGGCAAGCACCAAAAAAGAGACACAAGGGCAATAAGGCACAGGGGCGAGTAAGGAAATCTCTGGTATTGATCCCAACTTGACTGAACGGAGATATCCAAGGTAATATAGAAGGGGAAAAGAAGGGAGATAGGAAAACCAGCAAGAAAATTTTGGTGGTGTCGTTATCCT
Source organism: Gammarus roeselii (assembly GCA_016164225.1). Classification (NCBI taxonomy): domain Eukaryota; kingdom Metazoa; phylum Arthropoda; class Malacostraca; order Amphipoda; family Gammaridae; genus Gammarus; species Gammarus roeselii. The sequence goes on from SDVV010006533.1 coordinate 295, forward strand.
TGGAGGGACCCCCTTTTTTGGAATTTTTATGACTTGAGCATTCAGTTTTCTTCTCGCCTGAAGATGTTCACGTGCAGCAGGCTGAAAGGCAGCAGCTAAAAGGCAGCGGGCTGAAAGGCTGCACATAAATAACTGGCTAAGTGTGTGTTCACATGGGAGATAATCACTTACCATTCTGCCTGCCTCATACAGGCAGACAGATTGGGTGCATGTAATAAAACAATTTAAGATATCACAAGAGAAATAGCATACCACTAAGGTGTAGCTACCAGGAATAAAAAAAATGGAAGTGTTAAGCTCCATAATGCATGAATCTTACTGGCCTTGATATTATGTTCATGTCCCTGATATGCATTTAAAAAATGTTATTCACACTTTATAGGCACTATATACCTATATATATCTATACATAGGCATAAATCAAGGTAGGGTGATACTCAGATCTAGAGATTGCTATCATGTTAGCATGATTGACAATCTTGGTATGGCATTTGGCAGAGGAATCCCTCATAGCTAGCTTCATGCCTTGCACAGTTGCAATCTTGCATCCAGGTATTTACAATAGTGTCTTGCTCCAGAAATCTGCAACTGTATTTATTAGTCTGCTCTACACTGGGGATAGTACATATTAAACACTGTTATTCTCACCTGTCTTCTGTGGAGCAGTATCCAAGGTAAGCCTAAGTTGCACTGGCCCAGACTGTCTAGCCTAGCTACAGTCTATCTATAGGTTTGGATTATTCAATATAGCTTTGACTGTGTCTTTCTTTGCCTCTGTGGCCACGGTTTCACTTCCTGTATGTTTATGCCGGAATATAATACTACTGCCACGAGAACTCGGATTATGTCCGACTCGCAGAAGAGTCTTGAAAAACCCCGCTCAGCTTGTTGCCAGATTTTTGTAAGAATATTTCTCTGAATCTTTTATTCTTTCTGATGCATGTTCCATGGGTTTTAGTGCGTGGTATACATATTTATTTAGCCAAAATAAATATTTGGTGCACTGTCATCATGATTGTAAGCAGTTTGAACTAGCTGAGCGGAAATGTTGTAGCCACCTACAGAGAGATGCACAAATGAGATCAAAATATGCGATTGCTTAATAGTAATGGGTGCTTGTAATGCACGTATAATGTGTTTAGTGTTATTGGGATAATTTAGGGTCAGTTAAGGACCACTACACGCTTATGGTTGAACGTAAGAACACGACTCTTTACGGAACATGGCAAAACAAAAGAACTATCAAAGTACGTCAAAATTAGGCAATAAATTTGAACTCCTGATGATATAAAGTTATACGATCGGCTATTGGAAGTTCTGCATAAAACCAATCGTAGGAAGTTTTAATTACTATTGCTGTCAAATTCATTGGGTAGCAATGAATTACTTCAGATCAAAGGGTCCAAGTCCACCGAAGCGTCTGATGAGAGTATCTGCTAGCGCCTCCGTAGGGCAGCAGCAAATGACGTTACGCACACACATAATTCGATGATATATTATATATACATGAACATATATAGTGCAATGCAGTTAATTGACGAGCTGCCCTTTTGAAGAATTGTGAAGCTTTTCATGACTTCTAAGATGTTTCTGCGAAATGACTCTAAAATTCAGTTACCCATTCGAATACAAATTTGCACACCGACTAGACAAAGTTGAGATCTGACAGAACACGACTCGAAAATGAAATCATTTACTATACTATACAAAATTACAGAGAAAAAAATCTGAATTTCCCCTTTTCAAGCTTTTCGAGCTGATTTTCTATTATCATTATAAAATTATCAAGCTGAATAACGACTATTTATATGATGTCCAAGTAAATTGAGATAAGACAACCTTATATCCCGGAGTTAATATTATCTAGAATTTTGAATTGGAGTACTGAGAGACTCCGAACAATGTCATAAATATGTAGAAGTATGGAATGATAGGGTGAGTGTGAAGCCAAGATATCAATTATTATGTAGATACCTTCGACAGGCAGTGATAACGAAAGCAAATAGGAACGATCGGACCTACGGTATTCGAGATTTGGGTCCTTGAAATATTATCAGAGGATGATAGAGGGCGAGTGTCAAGCCGAGACATTCAATTATCATGTAGTACCTGCCACAGGTAGTTATAACGAAAGCAAATGGGGACGATCGGACCTTCGGTCTTCAAGATTTGGCTCTTGAAGTTGTAGGTTTTGGACGACATGAGCGATTCTAAATAATCATTTTAAGAAGAGCAGTTAATGATGTCTCAAGCCTTCATTTCAAGACATAATATCATAGGAACCGTTTGTCCAACGGTGTTCACAATACCAAACCATATTTTTGGCGCGACACTGGGGCTTTAAGAGGGTTATTAAAGCAAGATGGGCGAGTTACTACCAAAATATGACCGCTACTAAGGAAATATTATTACCCGGCATTGCCAGACGTAAATCTTGTTAAACATGGTACAAATTGCTGGTCAATTTTATTGCTTACGATTCACAGTTTGTCTGTATTGTCTTATTCTAACAAACAATAGAATTGATCGGGTAAGCATCGACGTCTAATTGATCAGCTTTATTTTGAAAACAGCAATTCCGATCCGGTGACACAAAGGACTTTCAGGAGTATTTATGTTAACAGAAATGTTCTCTCATCACGCAATATTCGACTCGTCCCTAAAGTTCACTAATGTGTCCGAGGTTATCTCAAATGCACCCTCACTATTCCCATAACCTCACCCCGTACTTCCTTACCATCATAAATAGGCGCATGAGAGTCCATTTGAAATAAGCACACGAAAGACCATGATAAATAGTCTCCCTTAGGTTTGGTTATGTTCGTGGGGAACGTTTTTGAACAGAATAATGATCATCATGGCCGAGCTGGGTTCTGAAAACTCTCAATTTTGAGTGCGGCCGTCGGTTCCAGTCCGTTCTCAATAGATGGCAGCACCGGCTATCCGAATGTTTTAAAGCAACTATTTTCAGCACTGATCTTTAGCCAAGATGAAACATTTAATTTCATTGAGCACCGATTTTGGGTCATAATTCAGGGACCTAAACTTTGATAGAGATGATCTAATTGGTAAGCAGCCGTAGGTCCAGCCCCACCTAGCGCTTCCAATCGGATGAATCCAAACCTTCGCCTGCGCGTCTTGGTGCAGTTTATTGACTCTAATTATACTTAGGAAAGGTCTTGCAAGCAGCTTATGACACCGCAGGCCATGACACGCATACGTTTTGCTAACCGGGCTGGCAATAAATAGAATAGTCCTGATATAAGATTAATAATCAGTTAAGTATATTCGACATGTTAATAAAGCCGGACATCATACCCGGTTGACCGAAATACTGCTCCTAGCAGGGTGAGGCACTGAGGGTACTGCCCCCAGCAGGGTGAGAGCACTAAGCTGGATTTGTAACGAGTGTACAATCACTTATTGAAACATGTGCAAGTGATACGGTTGAAATTAAGGACCGATTGGTCGGACGGCTTTTGTAATATTACCTCCTAAAGTTGAAGGTTAATGACGACAAAAGCTGAATCGTTTTATCAATCGCTCTCATTGTTTCCGTTATCACCATGTTGCTCCCATCTCATTTTAAACTACTATGTTGAACAAGATGCTGGCTTTTTAAGGTGCTAATTGGAAGCATCTCAGTTTGACTGACTATCTACACAGCTCTCTGGGCCAAGGTGTTAATGGGACGCATCTATGTGTGACTATCTACACAGCTCTCTGGGCTAAGGTGTTAATGGGACGCATCTATGTATGATTATCTACACAGCTGTTCGGAATAAGGTGTCAATGAGGAGCATCTTCGTGTGACTATCTACACAGCTCTACGGGCTAAGATGTTAATGGGACGCATCCATGTGTGACTATCTACACAGCTGTTCGGGCTAAGGTGTTAATGGGAATCATTAATATGTGACTATCTACACAGCTCTCCGAGCTAAGGTGTTAAAGGGGAAGCATCAATGTGTAACTATGTACACAGCTCTCCCTCCGGGTAAGGTTTTAATGGGAAGCATCTATATGTGACTATCTACGCCGCTCTCTGGAGTAAGGTGTTAATTGGAGTCATCTCGGTCTGACTATCTACACAGCTGATCGGGCTAAGGTGTTACTTGGGAGGCATCTATGTCCTACTATCTACACAGCTCTCCGAGTTAGGTGTCAATGGGAAGCACCTATGTGTGACTATCTACACAGCTTTCCGGAGTAAGGTGTTAATTGGAGTCATCTCGGTCTGACTATCTACTCAGCTGTTCGGCCTAAGATGTTACTGGGAAGCATCTATATCATACTATCTACACAGCTGTCCGGCTTCAAACATGTAAGATACTTGTTTCGGTTAGCGAACGCCAAACTAACATGTTCTTCTAATCATCGGTTCAATATCGCACACTGCAAATTCAGCTTCCAATTTGTTTCGGGTAAAATTCTACTCAAGTTGCTGATCCAACAGAAGCTGTATGGTCGAGTATAGCGTGCAGGGCTACGACTTCATGTTGAAATGATACCGGCCCAGCCTAGATGTGCTGCCCAATTTGAGTTTTGCGGTTGCCTTTTCCATCGTTGATTTACGGTACTGCGGTGATTTAGGATCGTAGTTTGTCAAGCCGAATTTAAAAAGGTTGATGGTGATTCTAGTAAACTTATCATGTGGTAAACGGTTCTATTTAACACATCATGTGGTGACGATTCTATTTAACACATCATGTGGTAAACGATTCTATTCAACACAACATGTGGTAAACGGTTCTATTTAACACCTCACGAGGTAAACGGTTTTATTCATCACATCATGTGGTTAAAGGTTCTATTTAACACATCATGTGGTAAATGGTTCTATTTAACACATCATGTGGAAAAACCGTACTATTTAACACATCATGTGGTAAACGGTTCTATTTAACACATCATGTGGTAAGCGGGACACTTTAGCATATCATGTGGTAAACGGTTATATTTAGCACATCATGTGGTAAAAGGTTTCAATTAACACATCATGTGGTAAACGGTTCTATTCTACACAAATTGTGGTAAGCGGTTCTATTTAACACATCTGGCGGTAAACAGTTCTTTTTAACGATTCTATTTAACACATCATGTGGTACACGGTTCTATTTAACACATCATGCGGTAAACGGTTTTATTTAACACATCATGTAGAAAAGGTTCTATTCAACAAATAATGTGGTAAACGGTTCTATCTAACACATCATGTGTTAAACGGTTCTATTTGATACTTCATGTGGTAAACGGTTCAAGATCGTTGGTATCTTGACTGGAGACGAGTTTTTGTCCATGCTTGTTCAACGCAGCTCAGCTGATGTTTTTGTATGTTGCTGCATCTCATCGAATAAAATCTCTAGCAAAAAATGAACCCAAGTAACCATCGATCCATCTGGCAACAATTTGTTTATTCTTAGGATGTCACCTTTCCCTAATATCGGTCTGGCTGACCCGGACGTCACCTCTCCCCCCCTGATATTGGTAAAGCTGACCATGACGTCATCTATTCCCTAATATTGTTCATTCTGATTCCGACGTTACCTGTCCCTTGATATTGATGAAGCTGTTCCGGACGTCACCTGTCCCCTGTTATTGATCAAGCTGACTCGGACGTCACTCTTTCCTGATATTACTGAAGCTGACTCCGACGTCACCTGTCCTCTAATATCGACTTCCGTTCTTCTAATCGACGCGGGTGTTTTTGCTTTCAGTTCTCGATTCCCCAGTGTTACTCAGTGTTAAATTAGATTCATTTATTGACATCTCCTCGTCGACGCGATCACAGGATTTTGACGGCCTATTCCAACTGAGGCCCTACAAGTGAAGCATTCAATGGAGGCAATTCGTATTTGTGCTCAAAGTGATGAGTTTCTGGATATGATGCGGGTTTGAATGATGTAAAACTCCAGTTCGCATATGATATATTATGACTAATCTTACAAAGCATTTTGATTCAAACAAGCACATTATCGTTCCAACAAAACATATATACATATATTTATAAATTATGTCTGAACTATTATATATGAATTAAATTAATATACATGAATTAAATTAATTATACCAATTGCAATATTTAAATTGAAGGGGAATCTTTGTAATGTAATATGTATTGTCTCGTAATTGATGATGCCGAGTAGACGCGTGTATTTAACAAAACGTTGAGCTATAACAGAAGGAGATGAGACCTATACTGTGGAATTGGTCTAGCAATGTATGTTCTCTTTACGAGGTTTGCTCACAATGTTAAACATCATCCTGCGATCGTATGATCCCGTTACCGTCAAGTCATCCGACCAGTCAACAAATATCGTCCCGTATGGCCAGGGTTAGCAAGTTTCAGTCAGCCAAGCTGGGCAGAAACATCACGTGTTATATTCATCGTAAATCTCCTTCCTCGGCGCAGGAACAAGAGTCTCTCATTCTGTATCAGCGCATAGCTATAAGACGGATGTAAAATAATAACAATGATATCGATAGTAGCAATTGTAGCGGCTGTATTAAACAACATCTACGGTATGGTAGTATATTTGGCACATTGCACTTCATTTGTAAAAACTTGAGTAGTCCGCCCGAGTAAAGCAGACAATTCAAATCAGGAAGCGCATAAGAAATACACCGTGTATTCGTATAGGGCACACATATTATCTACCTTGACGGTGGAGTATTTGTCCCCTTGTTCTATTATTGGGGACCCAGCGAGCGCATCACTAAAACAGATTGCTGTGTGCCGCTCTACGTAAAAGTACTTCAATGTGATCCCATGCGTTCACAATCAGTTCTCTGCTCACTAACGCCAAGCGCGTGACCTGCACCAGTCGACAGAAGGTGTTATAACAGCTCAATGTCAGCAACCTCATACTTATTGGCAGAAATATTTCCACAGTGATTTGCAGAAAGGTGGGACAGAATACCTTATAATATCCGGAAGATCACAATATTGATATGAATAATGTGTAACTCCTAACTGCACATTAAGACTGTCGAGCCATTGTATTCTTGTGGATGTCAAATATGTTCATTGTCAGTTATATTTACTGATAAGAGGTTGTATACTTAATCTCTCTTTCATTGTTCTTGTCAGGTATGTTCAGTTATAAGGGGCTGTATATTTAACCTCTCCTTCATTGTTCTTGTCAGGTATATTTACTGATATGGGGCTGTATGCTTAACCTCTCCTTCATTGTTATTTGTATGCAATCATGTGGGGAAAAGGACTTAGAACGAATGTTAGAAACACTTGCCTCTACCATAACCTATAAATTGCTGTCGTATGCTGCGTAATTTAAATGCATTGGCATGTATGATTTTATTCAACTTGTTCTCTTTTGTAATCTTTATCGAAGAACCATCGCGTGGTGCATTAAGGATAACTATTATTATTCGTGGAACGATCTTCAAATATGTTATTTACCTAGAATAAGGCAATACGTGCATTTGAACTCCTTTTCAGCTTCCATCTCACACAACTAGATCGAACATACATTCAAAAACATGGATTTCATTGCGTCCAAATTCAAAACTGGGTCAAATGGCAATCCTGCTCCACAAAGTAACAAGCAAATAACTTGGCAAAGAGCTTTTATTACCACTTTTTTTCAGTAATACTATATTAAATGGCAGTTCCAATTTCGATAAGAATATAAAGGATTAACCTTTTTTCATCGGCAATTATCTACCGTTTCCCTCGGATGTGTGGCGGATGAAATTTGTAAAATTTACTACGATTTGCCGGACCCGTTGTCGGAATTGGTCGTTCATTTAATCATAATAACAAATATTGAAATTGAACAATGTCCAATGATTTGGATACATGATACTGTTGGTGTATATTGTCTGCATGAAGATCCGATTTGTTGTGATCAAAATTGTGATCATTTGACTTGTAGCTGGACCCTGCGTGCTGGATACAGATGGCAAGATACGGATACCTTGAAAGAGACACCTTGCAAGATACAGACACGGGGCTAACCAGCAAGCCGCCGTCCGCTCTAAGAAAACGCTGAGCTAGCAGTCATTGTTTGAACAAACAGCGACGCTGGGTGTCGGGAGAGGCCGCGTCTCGCAACTGGAAGTGCACAGGCAAGCGTTCCTGTTGCGTAAACAGGTCTAGACAGCAAGGAGGCCACCACGAGTCCCACAGGACTTGCAGGGGAAGGTCTTAACAATGAACAGTAATGATTGCTTTAATATAAGGTATTCCATGTGAAGGCACGGTAGAGGAGCTGGCAATGAGCCGTTATGTAACGTATGGAATAGGCCTGCGTGCCCTTAGCAACCGATCATCAAGTGTTGAGCTGCAGGATGTTCTAGAACAGAGGTTATTAAGTGTACGATTAGCGTGCGTAGTATTAACTACTGGTAGCCGTTTAATCAGTATGATGTTGGCCCTAAGCCTATTTGTTACCTATATGTGTTATTTGCTAGTGTAACTGCGACAATGGTTCAAGAGGAGTGGCCGGGAAGTTGTTTCCCAAGCAAGTAGTGGGCGCTGACGTCACGTTTGGACTGTATAAGGCGATGTCACCAAGTAACGAGAGGGATTGAGTTCATAACTATCATGTGAACCACACGTCATTTATACACGTCCAGCCACCCGCCAGTGTCGTGCCAAGCCCGCCGCCTGTTAACGCCATAGACACTACAAAGTTAGACAATTTTCAAGTTAGCATAGACACCTAAACCTCGACAACTCTTCAAGACCCAACACTGGAAAGTGTTCGCGGTGACATAGTTTTCCAGTAACATTACTATAGACCCCTTAGAGTTCGACGACTAGTACAAGATTCAGAAAAGACATTTCCAAGTCTACAACGTGCATCACAGTTTTCCAAAAACATTACTAAGTGGGAGAAGCAGTAGCTCTACAACGTGCATTGCAGTCTTCCAAAAAACATTACTAAGTGGAAAAAGCAGTAGCTCTACAACGTGCATCGCAGTCTTCCAAAAAACATTACCAAGTTGAAAAGCAGTAGCTCTACAACGTGCATCGCAGTTTTCCAAAAACAAAACTAAGTGGGAAAAGCAGTAGCTCTACAACGTGCATCGCAGTTTTGACGACGACCCAGCATCGCTCCATCATCGACCGGAAGGGGGCCTAGCCACAGAAGGTCACAGACCCGGGTGAGCGTTACTTGGTCACTATTTCTACCTCTACGAGGGGTAACTCGTTACTATACCCGTCAGTTGTTCAGAGGTTTAGCGCCAGTTCCAGTTGTAATTCGGAGAGCGATATATATTAAATAATCTTCGTATGTTTAAGTAGGATGACGATCGGTTTGACAGTGTGAAGGTATAGACGACATGTATTTAACTTATGTTACTAATGTTCCTTTTTGCTGTTTGTGTTTTTCCTAATTACGCACAATTGTGCATATATACTGTTTTTCCCCCTTTTGTCCAGTTGCGTATAATATAGATAGGCTGTGTCATATGTGAGTGGGAGTTATTTGAAACCAGTCTCAGGGCTTCTCTTGATTATAATAAAATAAAGGTTGTACCATTTCTTTCTAGTGGTTTAAATTCCCCACACATAGAAGCCGGTGTTTTGTTAATATCATCTCCCAGACCCACTCAACTGAGTAGCTGGTGAGTGTCACGTTGGGTAAACACCCTGGACCTCTCCTGGGTTGGGCGAACTCACAAGCCCGCCGGCCACTGATGGGTATCTATGGGTACATGATTGATTGCCTTTGATTTCTTTAAATTGACATGACTGTCCACAGACTCTTGACACCCGCCGAACAATTCGAATATCATATTGAAACCAACGTACAGTAAATATCCTTATTCAACCCCACATTCTTGGCTTCAAAGTAAGTAGTTAAATGAAGGACGCCCCTTCAACAGATACAGGCACAAGGCTGAATTCACCAGGAAAAAGACCGATCGACAGCAAGACACACCTAACACTCCCCTCGTACACTCACACTCAAACAAACTTGGAACTTTTGCGGTAAAGTGTGGGGCCGGGAGACCCCATAACACACAATCTGGGTCAAGAGTGCTGTCTGAGGTCCGTTTCAACGGCAGGGCTTTACAGTGACACTGGTTAAGTTCTGCCGCGTCATAGGGCGTGCAGCGTCAAAACTCATAGATGAACAACCATTCTCCACTCACACCTATCTATTGCACACTCTCTCGTTACCTCTATACATATGTATTTCCTTCCTAATGCCTGCTTGTCGCCGTTCATTCACCCAAACTTCGGTCCATCCAAGACCTACGTCTACTCACCTCCGCCATCATCACTCTTTTCAGCAATCACGCCCTCATAAATCTTCACCATGTGCCTGAACAATCACAGAACACCTGAATCTACTCAACTCTTTACTTTCTTCCGCAGGTGTCAGGCCGGGAGACCTTTAAACCAGTTTGTAAGCGATAAAAATATAACAAGCAATAATGGTATTATTACCGGCATTTTGCCATGATCGACGTCGAAAACAAGATGAATGACAGGATTAAGTACATCAATCGCGCTGTGGAAAAGATAGCCAACGAAGAAAGACTATGCTATGTAACGACAGAACCTGTAATTGAAAGAAAAACCTGAACGATTCCAGCGTGATAGAAGTCACCTCAATACTAGCGAGAAATTGCAGTTCGGCATCCTACTCAGTATTGCAGTAGAAACATTTCACAACAAGAAACAGTCAATGATGAGTAAAGGAAGAGGATCGGGAAACGAAGTCACTGTAGAAGAAACAGGGAGCAAAATTCGTGAGGCAACCGAGGCGAACAACCGAGAAAAGAACTGGGTCAGGCAGCAGAAGCATTTATGGTGGTGAATCGAGCAACTCTTGGCGCAGCTAAACAGAAGACATGTCATTCAAAACTGATAAAGAGGAAAACTAAAGTTCTACTAGGAATTGTAGAGTTCCTTATGCTCAAGATAGATCTCCTTCAAGCTATAGTAAAAACGTTTGTAAATAACATAGTTGGAATCAACGAATCGTGGCAGGACATGAATGACCCGAATCTCCAGGCAAAAATAGGCCTTCAAGGACTCAGAACCTTCACTGTAGACAAGCCATCATCAAGCGAGAGAGGTGGAGGGTCAGTTATTTATGTCAAAGAAACCCTTCGTGCAATAGCAACGACATCTTATGAAAAAATCCAGGTCGACATTATGCCCTCTGATGTGATAAAACTGAAAATCGCACTACTACCCATCCTTCCCCTATGATCTGATAATCCTGAAAATTGTAGTGGTATATTTCTTTTTCCAAGTCAGTCTGTATGCAGCCAGGCTGTAATGCAATTATAGGTATCGAAATATGTTCTGCATCATGACAACTGTGTGTGTACAACCACATGTAATTGTCGAGCCCATCCAAAACAATTTCACAGTAGTCTATTGAACTTTGGGCGCCGACACACCCAAAGACCTTGAACGCCGCCAGGGCCAACAGACGGACACGGAACTAAGAAGACAGGGAAGACGGCAACTACCGCACATGAACTGCGAGCGTGAAACGAAGATTACAAGTCGTCGAAAAGGTTGCATGACGGAAGAAAACGCAACTACAAATCCTCTGCCCAGACGCTAATAGTGCACCCGCGGGACCGCACAGACGCTCACAGTGCACCCGCGGGACTGCTCAGACACTAACAGTGCCCCCGCGGGAGCAAGAAATGTCCTGTAGTCGAATCAACTAGAATGAGTTTCCTTCAGCCTAAGGCCTAGTGAGGTATTAACTAGAGTCAGAATAATGTTCATCTTAGTTAAAAAAACTCTCATAGTACTGTGACACTGACACTGTGAAACAATGACACTATGACACTGTAACACTGTGTCACTGACACTGTGACACTGTGACACTAAGACACTGTGACACTGTAACACTGTGTCACTGACACTGTGTCACTGACACTGTGACACTGTGACACTGTGACACTGTGATACTGTTATACTGTGACACTGAGACACTGTGACACTGTGACACCGTGACAGTGTGATACTGTGACACTATGACACTGTCGCACTGTTGCACTGTTGCACTGTGACACTGTGACACTGCGACACTGTGACACTATGACACTGTGGCACTGAGACACTGTGACACTATGACGCTAACACTATGACACTGTCGCACTGTTGCACTGTCGCACTGTTGCACTGTGACACTGTGACACTGTGACTGTGACACTGTGACACTGTGACACTATGACACTGTAACACTGTGACACAGTGACACTGTGACACTGTGATGCTGTGGCACTGTTGCAGTTAATTCGTCGAAGTAGCGCTCGCATTACGAGGCAGAATACGCATGGCTCTGACTGATCCGACGACGTGAAACTCAGTTACCCGTCCATTGATTCTTATGCGCTCCTGACACACGTCTGCTCATTTCAGCCTAAAAGAGTTTGTAGATTTAATAAAAATGAAGCATTAATCTCTTATGTTTAAAACGCTATTTAATAGGTGAATTAAATGAAGTATCAATTTCTTATGTTTAATACGCTTTCAAATAGGTTAATTCTGATGCTCTACCCACAGAAGTGCAGCCCGGGCCTCGGAGTTTCCGGACAGGGGTGCCGCTGTGTTGCCTATGACGTATATATTTGAAACTAAAAAATCACGGTCTAACGGAACTAAAACTAATAAGATAATCAATATATTGGCCACGATCGTCCATGAAAGAAATCAGTAAATAATTTTGATTGGCATTAATATGTGGCACTAAAGCAGGTTCACATTTGGACAGAGAGGGACCAGCATTCAATTGCGTCAAGCCCTTGCGTGATAACATCGCTCAACAACGCAAGTCTGTTTAGTTACTGCATTGGAAGAGGGAGAAACTTTACTCGGTGAATGGACGAGTCTTGTTAGGTTGGCTACGAATCGATAAGTTATCTCGCATTTCCTAACCCATTTTCTATGATGTCGTGATCGCAAATTGATCCCTACTGCTGATTATATATTTTGATGGTCTGTGGGACATAGAATTCAGTAACGGGATGACATATAATTCAATACGTGATTACCTATGATTCAGTACCGGAGGATAATAAATTCAGTACGGGATCACGTGTAACGCATTACGGGCTAACATAGAATTTAGTACGTGATGACATTGACTTCAGTACGGGATGACATAGAATTCAGTACAGGATGACCTATAATTCAGTACGGGAGGATATTAAATTCAGTACGGGATGACATAGGGTGCAATACGGGATGACGTTGACTTCAGTACGGGACGACATATAATTCTTTACAGGAGAACATAGCATTAAGTACGGGATGACATATAATTCAGTAAGGTATGACATTGAATTCAGTACGTGATGACTTTCGATTCAGTATTGGATTTCATTGGATTCCGTACATGATGACATATAATTCAGTACTGGATGACATTGAATTCAATACGGGACGACATTGAATTCAGTACGGGATGACATTGAATTCAGTACGAGATGACATCGAATTCATCTCGGGATGACATTGAATTCAGTACGTGATGGCATTGAATTCATTACGAGATGACATATAATTCAATACGGGATGACATTAAATTCAATTCGGGAGGACATTGAATTCAGTACGGGATGGCATTCAATTCAGAGTACGGGATGACGTAGATTTCAGTACAGTATGGATGGCATAGACTGCAGTATGGGGTGGCAGAGCACAAGGTGAGACAAGGTGTACCTTGCTACTGGAGAAGAACAAATATCTATGCGACATAAATTTGCATAGCGTGTAGTAACTAAAATCTCCTATATTGGATTAACCAGAGCCTAAACCCAGAGATAAGGACCCAAAAATAAACTAAAAAGAGAAATGTTTGCATCGTTGGAGCATGAACTGACGTGCGTTGGATGTACCAATGTATTGAAATCTTGAGGTGCTTCACTTGTACCTGCGTTAGATCATAAAATGTATTCAAGTAACGAATACAAAAAGGAAAATACGAACATACTCAGACATTAGACAAGTATAACAGTTGTGTTCGGGCTTACTCACGGCTAAAGGTGTGCTTTTACTCTGACTCGGAGTGAAACACTGCAACATAATGATAAACCAATACAAACAGGACCAGCAGTACCGCACCAGTGACAACGTAACAAACAATAGAACTACTCCACCAGGATAGACAAGTCGTATATGTAAAGATGGAAGTATATCATACTGAAGCATGTGCATGTCTACGAATACAATCGAATATCAGAGTTCCACAAAAAAATCATTGAAACTAAATCTACAAACAAATATACACTAATTTTAAGTACGTACAATGATGGGCCATTTTAGAACGAGTAATTTTATAGATGACACCACAACATAATGTTAGAAAATAAGTAAACATCCTTCCCGAACCTAGAAAACATCTTCGTCCATACAAAACAGTAGGGTATCATTCGTATATATTTTCAAGTATCGGAAATCTAGAATTCGTGTAATGGAACGGAAGCGTGCATCATACTTTCGTAGCTGAACAGATATAAGAACACAACCTTTCCGCAAAAAGTCACGACCAACGTAATATCAAAGTAAGTTTATTAAAGTAGACCGTCGACACATAATATTGCAATCAGACATCAAGATATTATATGAAATAATTGGTATAAATTCCTATTACTGATAATCCGCCTATACAATAACTAGCAAAAGTTGTCTGGGTACGCGTGGGTCTATGAGTTAGAGAGCCACTGCCATACGTGCCAAATTGAGCCGGGTCGGGCATGTCAGAAGTGACGATATGAGAGATGATTTCCAGTCGTTACGTGACGACGTATTGCTCGCTTTTATAAATTCGTGAAGAGGTGGATAAACAAATATAAACAACTCAATCCGAATGAGTTGAACGATATTAGATCCGATGCAGAGACTTCTGATGGCAATAGGGACCGCGTTCAGGAGGTATTATATTTCCTATTCACACCTAAACTATAATATAAATGAGTGTCTTTATTATTTCACAAACGGAATAGTATTCTTTTATGTAGCACATTAAAACAATCAATATTTGTGCACAATAAATTAAGACTTCTTATGACGATAAGTCACGACCGTCAGATCAGATTAAGGAGCAATATTGAGTAAATGGGACGGTGAATGAACAGCGCAGTACATCTTATGCTTATAGCTGAACGTAAGATCGCGACTTTTCCGGAACATGGCACGACAAAAGAACTATCAGAGTACGTCAAAATTATGCAATAAATTTGAACTCCTGATGATATAGAGATATACGATCGGCCATTGGAAGTTCTGTATAAAACCAGTCGTAGAAAGTTCTAATTACTATTGCTGTCAAATTCATTGGGTAGCAATGGATTACTTTAGATCAAAGGGTCCAAGTCCACCGAAGCGTCCGATGAGAGTATCTGCTAGCGCCTCTGTAGGGCAGCAGCAAATGACGTTACGCACACACATAATTCGGTGATAAATAATATATACATGAACATATATATTGCAATGCAGCCAATTAAATAGCTGCCCTTCTAAAGAATTGTGAAGCTTTTCATGACTGCTGAGCTGTTCCTGCAACATTGATCTGAATTGCAGTTACCCATCAAAATACAAATTTGCGCACCGACTGGATAAAGTTGAGATCTGACAGTAAACGACTCGAATATGAAATAAGTTGCAGTAATACACAAAATTACAATGAAAAAAAATCAGAACATCCCCTTCCCAAATAATTTCAACTCATTTTCCATTTTTAATAATAAAATTATCGAGCTGAGTTTTTTTTTTTTATGATGTCCAAGTGGATTGCTTTAGACAACTTTGTCCCCCTGGATCAAATTGATTTGGAATTTTTGTATTGGAGTACTGAGAGACTCCGAACAATGTCCTAAATTTGTTGAAGAATGGCATGGGAGGGTGAGTGTGAAGCCAAGATATCAATTATTATGTAGTTACCTTCGACAGGCAGTGATAACGAAAGCAATAGGGAACGATCGGACCTACTGTCTTCGAGATTTGGGTCTTTGAAATATTATTAGAGTATGATAGAGGGCGAGTGTCAAGTGGAGACATTCAATTATCATTTAGTACCTGCCACTGGCAGTTATAACGTAAGAAAATGGGGACGATCAGACATACGGTCTCCAAGATTTGGCTCTTGAAGTTGTAGGTTTTGGACGACATGAACGATTTTAAATAATTATTCTATGAAGAGTAGTTAATGATGTCTCAAGCCTTCATTTCAAGACATAATATCATAGGAACCGTTTGTCCAACGGCGTTCACACCACCAAACCATATTTTTGGCGCGACACTGGGGGCTTTAAGAGGGACATTAAAGCAAGATGGGCGAGCTACTACCAAAATACAACCGCTACTAAGGAAATATCAATACCCGGCATTGCCAGACGTAAATCTTGTTGAACATGGTACAAATTGCTGGTCCTTTTTATTGCCTACGATTCACAATTTGTCTGTATTCTCTTATTCTAACAAACAATAGCATTGATCGGATAAGCATCGACGTCTAATTGATCAGCTTTATTTTGAAAATAGCAATTCCGATCCGGTGACACAAAGGACTTTCAGGAGGATTTATGTTAACAGAAATGTTCCCTCGTCACGCAATATTCGACTCGTTGTCCCTAAAGTTCACTAATGTGTACGAGGTTATCTCAAATGCACCCGCACTATTCCCATAACCTCACCCCGTACTTCCTTACCATCATAAATAGGCGCATGAGAGTCCATTTGAAATAAGCAAACGAAAGACCATGATAAATAATCTCCATTAAGTGTGGTTACGTTTGTGGGGAACGTTTGTGAACAGAATAATGATCATCATGGCCGAGCTGGGTTCTGAAAACCCTCCATTTCGAGTGCGTCCGTCAGTTTCAGTCCGTTTCCAATAGATGGCAGCACCGGCTATCCGAATGTTTTTAAAGCAACAATTTTCAGCACTGATCTATAGCCAAGATGTAACATTTAATTTCATTAAGCACCGATTTTGTGTCATAATTTAGGGACCTAAACTTTGATAGAGGATATCTAATTGGTAAGCAGCCGTAGGTCCAGCCCCACATGGCGCTTCCCATCGGATGAATCCAAACCCTCGCCTGCGCGTCTTGGTGCAGTTTATTGACTCTAATTATACTTAGGAAAGGTCTTGCAAGCAGCTTATGACACCGCAGGCCATGATACGCATACGTTTTGCTAACCGGGCTGGCAATAAATAGAGTAGTCCTGATATAAGATTAATAATCAGTTAAGTATTTTCCATATGTTAATGAAGCCGGACATCATACCCGGTTGACCGGAATACTGCTCTAGCAGGGTGAAACACTGAGGGTACTGCCCCCAGCAGGGTCAGAGCACTAAGCTGGGTTTGTACGGAGTATACAATCACTTATTGAAAAATGTGCAAGTGATACGGTTGAAATTAAGGACCGATTGGTCGGACGGCTTTTGTAATATTACCTCCTAAAGTTGAAGGTTAATGACGACAAAAGCTGAACCGTTTTATCAATCGTTCTCATTGTTTCCTTTATCATCATGTTGCTCCCATCTCATTTTAAACTATCATGTTGAACAAGATGCTGGCTTTTTAAGGTGCTTATTGGAAGCATCTCATTTTGACTGACTATCTACGCAGCTGTTCGGGCTTAGGTGTTAATGAGAACCATCCTTGTGTGACCATCTACACAGCTCTATGGGCTAAGGTGTTAATGGGACGCATCTATGTGTGACTATCTACACAGATGTTCGGGCTAAGTTGTTAATGAGAAGCATCTTCGTGCGACTATCTACACAGCTCTTCGGGCTAAGGAGTTAATGGGACAAATCCATGTGTGACTATCTACACAGCTGTTCGGGCTAAAGTGTTAATGGGAATCATTAATATGTGACTTTCTACACAGCTCTCCGAGCTAAGGTGTTAATGGGAAGCATCAATGTGTAACTATGTACACAGCTCTCCCTCCGGGTAAGGTTTTAATGGGAAGCATCTGTATAATAATAATAATAATAATAATAAAATCTTTATTGGCAACCAACATGGGCATAGTTTTACAATTGAGACATCTTATTTTAGGGTTACAGTCAGAACAAAGTTATAAAATTACCGCACTCAACTAAGAACAAGTTACGGCATACAACTC
>SDVV010006534.1:0-18384 GCA_016164225.1 Gammarus roeselii
AAGTTGACACGTGAGGCGCCTCTTTCTGTTCGCCCTTAGACGACGCTGAAGAAGAGTGGTCAGGAGTTGACACGTGAGGCCCCTTCTTTCTGTTCGCCCTTAGACGACGCTGAGGAAGAGTGGTCAGGAGTTGGCACGTGAGGCGCCTCTTTCTGTTCGCCCTTGGACGACGCTGAAGAGGAGTGTTCAGAAGTTGACACGTGAGGCGCCTCTTTCTGTTCGCCCTTAGACGACGCTGAAGAAGAGTGGTCAGGAGTTGACACGTGAGGCCCCTTCTTTCTGTTCGCCCTTAGACGACGCTGAGGAAGAGTGGTCAGGAGTTGGCACGTGAGGCGCCTCTTTCTGTTCGCCCTTGGACGACGCTGAAGAGGAGTGTTCAGAAGTTGACACGTGAGGCGCCTCTTTCTGTTCGCCCTTAGACGACGCTGAAGAAGAGTGGTCAGGAGTTGACACGTGAGGCCCCTTCTTTCTGTTCGCCTTTAGACGACGCTGAAGAAGAGTGGTCAGGAGTCGACACGTGAGGCGCCTCTTTCTGTTTGCCCTTAGATGACGCTGAGGAGGAGGGGTCAGGAGTGGACACGTGAGGCGCCTCTCCGTGTTCGCCCTTAGACGACGCTGAGGAGGAGTGGTCAGGAGTTGACACGTGAGGCGACTTTTTTTGTTCACCATTAGACGACGTTGAAGAAGAGTGGTAAGGAATTGACACGTGAGGTGCCTCTTTCTGTTTGTTCTTAGACGACGCTGAGGAGGAGGGGTCAGGAGTGGACACGTGAGGCGGTTCTTTCTGTTCGGCTTTAGATGACGCTGAGGAGGAGTGGTCAAGAGTTGACACGTGAGGTGCCTCTTTCTATTCGCCCTTAGACGACGCTGAGGAGGGGTGGTCAGGAGTTGACACGCAAGGCGCCTCTTTCTGATCGACCTTAGATGACGCTGAGGAGGAGTGGTCAAGAGTTGACACGTGAGGCACCTCCTTCTATTCGCCCTTAGACGACGCTGAGGAGGAGTGGTCAGGAGTTGACACGTGAGGCTCCTCTTTTTGTTTGGCCTTCAATGACGCTGGGGAGGAGTGGTGAGGAGTTGACACGTGAGGCGCCTCTTCTGTTCGGTCTTGGATGACGCTGAAGAGGAGTTGTCAGGAGTTGACACGTGAGTTGCCTCTTTCTGTTCGCCCTTAGACGGCGCTGAGGAGTGGTCAGGACTTGACACGGAACGCACCTCTTTCTGTTTGATCATAGATGACGCTGAGGAGGCACTAGTGATCAGGAGTTGACACGTGAGGCGCCGTCTTCTATTTTGCCTTAGGTGACGTTGAGGAGGAGTGGTCAGGAGTTGACACGCGATGCGCCTCTTTCTGTTCAGCCTTAGATGACGCTGAGGAGGAGTGGTCAGGAGTTGACACGTGAGGCGCCTCTTGTTAATTGGCCTTCAATGACGCTGAGGAGAAGTGGTAAGGAGATGACAAGTGACGCGCCTCTTTTTGTTTGGCCTTAGATGACGCTGTTAATGAGTTGTCAGGAGTTGACACGTGATGCGCCTCTTCTATTTGGCCTTAGATGACGCTGAGGCGGATTCCTCGAGCAGAGGGTGACTCCGTACGGGAAATGAAGGAAACTTTCTTTGAACAGTTATTCCGGTGCCATTAGACAGCACAATTTTATTGATGTTCTTATGAGCATCATAAAATAAAAATGATATAATAAAACCACATAAAATGCATTAATTGTATATAATCAGACAGATAACGTGAACGTGTTATGTTCCATGCTAAATAAACGTAGATTGACCAACCTGTACCTGGAGGGTTGTACGTATAAAGTTCTGTTCGGCACATCAGAACAGAACCCTCGTGTTCTTTCCTCTTCCACCGGCCGCCCCTCCACCGCTGTAGCAGTCCCACTTAACAGCCCATTCAAGAGTGTCTAACTATTTGCAACCTCGTTTAGATGTGTTCGTGCTATCATCACACATCTCTCAGTGCTTACGACAATCAGATGGTAGGGCGGCTCAACTCCTTTTCAGCAAAAGGAGGCAGAAAGGTGAAATGGTGAAAATGGTGAAATAGTATTGCAGATCACCGTGACATGAAAAGGGGGGATATCCGTATCCATCTTGATTCCCTACCTCCGCTCATGTCTATGTATTAGAACTGGAACTCTTCCAGAAAAAGTATCCGTATAATAATTGGTTGCAATCTGTTCAGTCAGACTTCACAGAGATTTATACATAAATTTTACTTGCAACATTCATGTCATAGGACATTGGAAACACTTTTTTGCATACCATGGCGGAATATAACCATAGTAGTTTGATGGTAACCTAATACTTTTTCCTTAAAAAAGTTAATACAAATATTCTCCTGAAATTCCGAGGCTCGTGAAGACAATATAATGTTTATGTTTAGGGGTCATGTTCCCATGAATATTAGTTACAGTATAATAGTGTTTCGTTGCAGAGCTGTTCCTATTCGATGTTTCTATTTCCTTCTTCTACGTCTGTTCATTGAACATCAACTGAGCCTACAGTTCGATGAAGGAGAAGTCGACAGGTTTTCAACTCTTCTTTGTAATGGACAAACCATTGGAATAAATAAAGTGCATTCGAACGATTAGCCCATACGAACGTAATGACAATTGGGGTGTTTAATATGCAGAAATGATCCAGGGGAATGGAACCATTCTCCTAACTTTTGGTAAGGAGTGGGCGGGACAGTAACGATTCAACTCAGTGTTATGATTTCTTCTTGTTAATGAGTTTGAAACAAGTTGTAGATGGGAGTTTTGATGATGTCATTAAACATAAGTGTGCAACAAATTCAATGTGTTTCGTGTTATGACTCAGTGTGACGTACTCCTCATAAGTTTCTGCTAAGTCATTCACGCTGGCATTCTGTTATACGAAGTGAACCAAAATCAGAAAAAATCGCACGAGAAGTTGAACACAACTGTTTACATATAAGGCATTTTAGGCTCAGCCAGAGTTTTCTGTTAATTAATTGAAGTTTTAAATAATGGTGAAGTAGATAGAAAAGATTTTTATATTATGTATAATGTAATTCATTGAATTTCCTCACGGTTCAGTGTATGCCAGAGCATCAAAGATGTTCTGTATCACCAAGAATTAGTGCTTCAGATGGAACTTTGGATTACCTGTAAAATATGAAAATGTGATATATTCTTGCCGAGGAGCAGCTTTCTTGTTCTGTTCCGTCGACATCTCCCGCACCGCGTAAACGAACAGTCTTACTGCTTGTAATATTCTGCCCCAGACAGAACTTACATCTGCCCTGGCATCCCCCAGGCTGCCGTGACATCCTCCAATCTCACGCCGCTGCGCGACACTAAGACACCTTGAAGTTTGTAATCTCCATCACCAGTGTAGCTGGAAGTTGTGGGGAAGTTTTGAACTGACTTCCATTGCGTTTTGTAGCCACTCTTATTTTTACGTTTTTTTTCAAGACCAATCCATCTCCTGCACTGCAATTTTATATTCAATAGCAGTGCATGCTTTACATCTGTTCATATTGTTTTGGATTGGTAGAAGGTCCGATCAGACTGTTTATATAAAGTAGGAACCCATTCTACGTTTTTACTCTAAAAATATATTTCTCACCAACTTCTTCACAAATTGTTTTTCAAAATTCATCAACACATGTGCATTATTCAGATTTGCTTTTGTACTTGAATTGAATAGCGAAATTTCACATGCGTAGCATTCGAACACCTCTACCTGGTCAACTCTGGTTTCTTCACATTATTAGGCGTACCTTACCATCGAAAACCCTGCCATGGTTAAATAATTTCAAGTACACACCCCAGGGACTTTAACAAGCTCAGTGCCACCGCCCTCTTCGATCTGAAACAACTGCCCTACACACGCAACGCCCGCCATCGTCTAAATAGTTTATTTCTGAACAAAACACAGAGCCCCTTCCCTCCTCCTTCCAGTGGAATCAACCATCTTCTCCAACACCTCCTCCGCCCTTTGAATCTTGAAACTCCGCCAGTTTCCTTCAAAATCTCCCTCATACGTTAGAAAGACTGTCCCTTCTTTACCACCACCCCTACCCTCTGAATTCGTAACCCCTCGTCAACAAGCTCACTCGCGCCCTCCGAAATGCTGTGGAGGTCCCATTCCCCCCTCCCCGCGCCGGCGCTCCCTCTCCTGATCTGCGTCTGCGCCCGCGTCAGCGTGTGCGTGCTCACCGCCATCGAAGTGGAGGCGGCCACGCTCGAGGCCATCAACAGTAAGTACGAGCATTAGGGACAAACGAGTGCCAGTTTGCCACTGTCGAAGTGAGTCGACCACGCTCGAGGCCTTCAACAGTAGGTACGTGCATTACAGACAAATGAGTGCGTGCTCACCACTGTCGAAGTGAATCGACCACGCTCGAGGCCATAAACAGTAGGTACGAGCATTGGGGACAAGCGTGTGCGTGCTCACCACCGTCGAATTGTAAGCAGCCACGCCCGAGGCAACAAACAGTAAGTGCGAACATTAGGCACAGAGTCGCACTCTGGCAGCACGAATTTCATAACAAAAAACGGTTCGAGAAATAGTATTCGTGACGGAGTAAGTAATTCTGTGAGGAAGAAACTTGTATATTCAGGTTTCCTTGACGTTAGATCGATTTAGGAGGAAAAAATTAAGAGTGTTAGCAAACTCTCAAACAATAAGTGATAATAAGTCTAAGTCAATGAGTTCGAAAATATTTAATTACATTTTTAATGCATTAGTTACCGATTGATTGATTTACGTTGTAAAACATATATGTCTTTTTCCTTCGGTAGTAGTATGTTTTTGGACATGATATATAATAAATGAGATGCAGTCGAAATTTCACAGGAAATGTCGCCAAAAATAGAGACCGATCTTCCGAATTGAATGACAAAGTATGACTAGCTTTGATAAATGATTGTGAACAGGACTACACTGACTTCGTGTATGTAAATGAGCCTACCAATAAGAAATTTCGTATAGTGTTGCTTACACACTAAGACCATTTCCTCTCCATCCCTTCAGTATTTTGTATAATTATTTTTTGTAACCTCAAATATAAAAGCTAATGAGACTGAGAATCAACCATTAGCAAACTATATGGTTATCGTTGCCTCCTTATTGGGAAGTCAACCCTGAAATTTACAGTACCGTAACTGAATGAACCAAAGCATGTAGTGATCTTGTTCATGGATATATCAGTGCGAATCTGATCGCAATCAGAGCGGGTAAAGTCTGAGCAGGCTTGCTCACAATTGAAGTCGCAGAAACGATTAATTCTACTATTTTCATTTAATGCATCTCTTGATTGCCTTGTTCGCACGTATCGTTTCAACATGGTGCTGAACGTTTGTAAATTCTCGAACACATATGGATGACAATTATTTCAATCATCTGGCAATGGGTTTTCAGTTTTCAAAATAGTACACATTAAACTTTATTGCCGTAAACATTATTTGAATTAACGTAAACGAAAATTCAATTTGAAATTTGTTGCTGGTTCTGATTTCATGCGACAGATTATGAATTATAATATTATAATCAATGATCGACAGCCAACATCTTATTTGAGGTAAGAATCAGGAATGCCTGGCACGAAATACATGGGTTGGGGCAATCACGAAGTACATGGGGTTGGGAAAATTTCAAAATACATAGGATTGGGAAAACCGCCAGCACATGGGGCTAAGAAATTCTGAGAACACGGGGTTGAGAAATCGAAATGCGCTAACATATTGTGAAGATGGGGTAAGATATGAATACTAAAGGGTTGAATAGGTTACATAAATTGTACATAAAATATATACATAGCACTGGATTTATATATTTTATGACGAAATGTGCTAACATATTGTTAAGATGGGTATAAAACATTGTATGAATAATGAAGTGATGAATAGACTACATAAGTTATTCATCAAATATATACAGAGCTCTGAAATACGTACACTTCATGACCGCTAGAAAATGATCCAATGTTTGACAATCAGAATAATTAAATACTGGAGTACAGAAACCGAATTAATATACTTCTGTTATAGAAGGTGAAGCACAATATTAGCTAATGTGACTATGACTGTATCTTCAAAAATGGTACGGTAAATGATAGATATGATTCAACAAAATATATTCACGTCGAGTTGGCCTCTGTCAAAACTGGGATCTACCTATCGTTCCTCAAAAGTTCAATTTGAATTCGTCACTGCTCATCTCTAGAGGCCGGCGGTTCGGATTACATGGAGCGAAATATTATTTACCATCGTATCATCTGTGCACATACAGAAATGTCGTTTTTGACAAAATAATTCCGACTACATAGCGTTGGGAAAACCAGTGACACGCGGGGTTGAGAAATAAGAAATACTTGGGGGCTGATAAACAACAAAATACATGGGTGTGGAAAATAACAAGTACATGTGGTGGCAAATCACGCATGCATGTGGTTAGAGTCCCGAGAAGATGGGGATGGGACATCAAATGTGATAACATATTGTAAAGAGTAGTCTACATTATTGTACGCTGACAAATTTATGGATGGACAACATGAATTATACAGAAAATATCGATACAATATAGGGTGAGGAAATCGGAAAGCGCTAACATATTGAAGGGATGGGTCTAAATCATTGTATTAATAATGAATAGGTGATTAGGCGACATAACTTATACAAACAAATTTATACCTATAAAACATTATCAAATAATTGAATATACAATATACACACTTCAAGACCTCTTGAAAATGATTAAATGATTGACAATCAGAAATAAAACGACGTTGGAGTACACAATTTTGATTAATATACTTCTGTTATAGAGGACAAAGCAAAACGTTAGCTTAGAAGGCCATGATTGTATCATCAAAAATGTTACGGTAACTGTTAGAAATAATTCAATCAATTATATTAAAATCGAGTAAACCTTTGTCAAGTTAGATGCAGCCTATCGTTTCTCAAAAAATCTGAGATCGAATTTTAATTATACTTAAACGACTGGAACATCTAGAACATTGAAATAGACAAAACGCTAGTTAACACTTATAGTAATTGGCTAAGACAATTGTGTTCGGTAACAACACAGAAAACATATGTATTGTCTGAGTAAAAACCATTAGTTGGTTTCTCAATGTTGAGAGTTATGGTGGTGGTGGTTGGTGGTGGTGATTGGTGGTGGTGGTCGCTCATGAACATAAATGCATTTCCTGGTTATTGGTATTATGCATTTAGCTTGTGTTTGTTGGCAAACTTACCGTTTTGAATTGATCGGTTGTTCCAGGATTTTGGTCCAGTAATCGAATAAGCTCGGCAGGCAGTTTCTGTTTTCCTCTGTTCAACGTGCAGAGTATCATTATTTCTTGTGAATCGATTGTTCTATTCACCTCGAGAATATATGTGCCTTTGGCTGCCGGGTGAATGTTTTTCTAGAAGATCTTCATGAATTCTGATCGACTCAAGGAGTGTCAGTTTGTTGTCGATATTGAGCCACTGTAATCTTTCGAGGAGAGGACTTACGTGGTCTTGTTTTCTGTGGTTACCATCGCATGTTATTCTTGCTGCAGAATTTAAACACGTTGTAATTTCACTCTTTGGATTTTGGTGCATTTCCTCCAAATTGAAAGACAGCAGTTAATGTGGGAAAATATTAAAGCGTAGACAATCACTTATTTTGATTTGAAATCCAATTCATTTTTTGCGGAGCTTATGAACAAAAGTGTTCCATTCAGCTTGGAACACAGAGTAGTATCGTGGTGTTTGAAGGAAAGATCGGAATCAAACTATACTCCCAGTCCCCAAAAATCGTTTTAGTATAAATAAATTACAAATTTAGTCTTTTCGAGGATCGATAGGCAGCTTTTAACCTAGACTAATGTTAACTCGACTATAATATAATTAATTGAATTATTTATAATAATTACCAAACCAATTTTGGGTGATACAATCATTGCCTTTATAGGCTAATAAAAAACGAAAAGCCATCGCCAGACGATAGAAATAAACGATATAATAATAATAATAATAATAATAATAATAATAATGATAATAGTATAAATAATAGTGTAACCAAAGTTTGAAAGCAAACCTTACATCATAACAACATTAGATTTGGGCTGATATCGGCTGTATATAAAATTTCATAGAGTGTATCAGCCGCGGCTGTAATCTTTGAAAGTTTCCCAATAATTCATCAGTCTCAGCTTAAACACAAACCGTGTGATGTTTTCTAATTGTTGAATCACCATCAGCAATAAGATTGGATTAGTGCATCGGTGTCAGACAGGTGATATTTTTTGGGCATGATAGACAGCTGATGATATTCATGATAGGCAGCTGATGCTGTGTGCTATCCTATTCCTTGTTGATTGGTTTCGTTTGGATACAATATATAGGAAAATTTGTGTATCGTTAACAGATTCACCTACTCTGCAAATCTGTTGAAGATTTCATGGTCGTAACTTAGATTGTTTTAAATATCATTCACCTCCTCTTGTCCCATCAGTC
Source organism: Gammarus roeselii (assembly GCA_016164225.1). Lineage (NCBI taxonomy): Eukaryota > Metazoa > Arthropoda > Malacostraca > Amphipoda > Gammaridae > Gammarus > Gammarus roeselii. The sequence goes on from SDVV010006534.1 coordinate 8,493, forward strand.
AGCTTCTGACTTTTGCGATGGAATCCGGTGGTTGCTTATGACCACAAATTAGAGGATTTCGAACAGATGCCATTTATTTTTAGATTTTATACATGTACCAATAATTTCATACATGTACCTTTGCAATTCAAGGTGTGTCTAGATTTAGTTGTTCGATGTTCACTTTGCAAGTCTTTATATACTGTTTGGAGGTACACGTCAATCGACCACCCCATTACCAACCTTCCGAAATTATACTTCATGTACAGAAAATATGGTTAGTGAACCATGAGTAATGAAAGACCTTTACGCCTTTGTTATCAGGGAAGTACCTCTGTACGTGTGTCTATCCATATTGATTTACTGTATATTCCAGTGAAGAGTCTCAAATATAACGGGAGCCCATCGTTCGCGCTAAAATTATTCTCGCACACGCGCACTATCGCCAATTTCACTTCACCTCACTGTCATGGTCGGACACTGTCATAACCGCCAAAGATCTTTCATCCCACGTGCTTTCTACCGGGAGTTCAGCGTTCGCGCTAAAATTATTCCCGCACACGCGCACTATCGCCACTTCACTTCACCTCACTGTCATGGCCGGACACTGTCATAACCGCTAAAAATCTTTCATCCCACGTGCTTTCTACCTAACGATGATTCAGCTCACACGCATTTTCCACCACTTCAAAATCTGCCACTGTCATATCTGCTACTGCCATTACACCGAAACAGGCGTACCAACCTAACAGTTATCACTTGAATGAAACTTCAATAAAAAAACGCTAAAAAACGGCATTACGTACCCAAATACGTATGTTTGCCCCGCGGGTTAGAAATACGTACCTTTGCCCCGCGGGTTAGAAACACGTACCCTAGGTTAGGTTAGGCTGGGCAGGAAAAGTTTCATTAAAGTGATAACCGGTAAAATGGTACGACTGGTGGCTGATTCTGACGTGGGCTGAAACAGATTTTCGCCTGAATGTCATTGGCAGATATGACAGTGGCTGGTGTGACGGAGGAACGCTATGAATGTTCGCTGCTAAAAAAATGGTACCGTAGGTAGGTAGTCGGAACAACTTGGGGCTGATAAGGCAGTTGGCGGAGATGATAGGGGTTGATCTGACGTTAGCTATAAAATAATTTAGCGCCAGGGATAGCGACCCAATATAACCTGTTTCTGCTCTGGCCTCTGACCTCAGGGCGCGGCTCCTGCCTGCCGGGAACCAATTGATCCTCAATTACGAAAGTTATCCTTTCCTACATAATACTTCTGGCTTCTTGCCTCTCTGATCACCTGTTTCATCAGTCTCAGTCGCCTCGTGAATGCAAGAGACGGTATCGCCTCTACCTAAACATTCATCACGACCATTGTGGAATTGGGAACGTGGTTTTAGTCAGGATTGATCAATTTAAAGGGCGAATTCAGAAAATATTATCAGCTGAAAAGGTTTTATGACGTATATTTTTCATCTTGTTGCTAGATTAGAAATGGTGTAATTATCGCCGCTGAATCTCCGAGAAAACTACTACACAATCACATTACTGCCACTCTCAGGTAACGTATATTCGTCAATGGAATAAGATTTGGTTTTGTGGTTGGGATAACAATACATCATTTACCTACAATTATGGTAATGCAGAAAGGTATCATTTCATTTGTATGAGGTTTCATTATATATCCTTCATTTGGCATTTCACCAACCAGTACAGAATCTGCCATCATCCGTATTGTGGCAGCAAACACGTTGGTTAGGTTTGCAAAATCTCATAGGTTATGTACGGCTTAGAGACACTGAAACAACTTCTTTTCTCAGAGGAAAATACAAAATTATTTACAGAATGAAGGAAGTTCCCAAGCAGTTGCTAATAAAAAAAAATTGGAGAAATTTACTACGAAGGTTTGAGATGTTTGCTTATCACAAAAACGATTCGTTCACTCATACGAATAATGTGAGTGTTTGCATCTCTGCTGCGTAAGTCGCCTGCATAACACAGGGTTCTCCAAACGGAAGACGAGTCTCGTATTAAACCATCATAAGTGTATGAGAAAAAAAATGATTAATCTACACATTTTCTAGAATAAATTGTTATATAAATGAGTTTATCGCTAGCTATTTCCCGTAGACATTATTAAAAAACATCATCACATTATTAATCCAAATAATAATGCATTATCCATTTTAGCAGTTGACAAACTGTGCAAGGTGTAATCGAATCTCGTGGTCTTGATCACACACTGGTCGTGTTGTTTATTGTCATTCGAACACATTTTATTTAAGGAAAATAATCCTCAAAGTTAGTTGTTTGCTCCTGCTAATCGTCAACAAAGAGATCGAGCTACAGAGAATGAACAGCCGTGCCTGCACGATCTATGACTAATTTTCCGGTAGGTCCTGCTTTTCGCCAAGCCTTACTGCTTTATTAACGCTTTTTAATAGTATACTGCTTGGTTGAAGCTTTCAAATATTATACTGCTTCATTAAAGCTTTCAAATAGAGTGCTACTTTAATTAACGCTTTCAAATAGTATCCTGCTTGATTAAAACTCTCAAATAGTATATTGCTTAGTTAAAGCTTTCAAATAGTGTACTGCGTTGATTAACACTTTCATATAGTATCCTGCTTGATTAAAGATTTTAAATAGCATACTGCTTAATGAAAGCTTTCAAATAGTGTACTGCTTGATTAAAAATTTCAAATAATATACTGCTTGATTAAATCTTTCAAATACTATACTACTTTTTATTAATGCTTTCAAAGAGTATACTTAAAAAAATATTATCTGAACACGGACCACATTTTTTATTTATCTAATTTTTACTATGTTCTACTTGTTCATAAAACCTAAACTTATTCATAACCGAGTGTAACTGGAATTGCACATTATACCTAAATATTCACATAAAAAAAATTATTCGATAAATTCTTGAACAAATAAATATCAATTATCTAAATTCATTCACGATTGAGGCATGAGTGCAACCTACATATAATGAGCCAGCGTTATCCCTGTTATTTTATATAAATAAAAGATTTCTGATCAATTCTGACGATTCTTTGCCTATGAAAAATCATATATTTTTTGTGATTCAGTTTTTTTCCATCATGAGTTGTTTAGAAATAATAGTTTTTTTTTCTGTGTATCCAGATGCCTGGATACACAGAAAACAATTTCGATTGATCCAGTGAGCCTTTATTTCATAAAAGAAAATTGACACAGCGTTCAAATCTACGAGGACCCCTAATTCTACTTGCAAGGTGTGACATACTCTTTGACTCCCGTAAATTTATTTTCACAAGGGTTTTCCAGTTCCTGTACAAGCCTAAAGCTTCGCTAAGTCAAATGCCGAAGGATAATTGCATGTTTCTTAATCCTTCAATTGCGATTTGCGTGCGATTTTCTTAGTCGCTCGTCGCTGAACCGGGCAAGTTTGCCATCCTTTTGTTCTCTTTTCGGGATGCGGACGATTCGAGACCCGTTTGAGGAGGCTCTACAGAAAGCCCAGAGGTATTTCATGGACACGTTGCGCCTCGCATTATCTCCAGTTGTGAGCTGAATGTGTTCGAGGGCGGGTGTTTCCCACTCTCTGTCATAACGGAGTCTGTATTGGGAGTTTGCAGACTGAATTGGTTAAACATATGTCATCAACTACCATATTACTTGATGATAGAAACAACATGAATGACGAGCTTTTCTTTGTTACTCCAGAACATCAGATCACAATTACCGAAAAGTGAATGCTGGCTCACAGAGGACACAAAAGATTTAATTCATTTTAAAAACTATAACTCTTTTCACTCATTCAGAACTGATGGTAGACACGGAGGAGCAATAAGCACCTATATTTCTGATGAATATACCTCTAAAATCTTAGACCGTTGTACTGTCGGTAAAATTTTAGACTATGGTACTGACTATTGTACAGCTTGCATGACATCATCTGCTAACCCTAATCTATTCATTAACAAATTAGATGAATTTATCCAATCATGTAACAACATAAAGACTGATCCTTTTATTCTATGTGGAGATTCTAATATAGATATTATGAATTACGATAACGACAAAAATGCTTTAGAACTCTTATGCTCAATGAACAGCCTTGCATTATTACCACTAATATCAAAACCAACTAGAATAGACAAAGTCAGAGATAAGGCCATCGTAATAGATAATATCTTCATCGCAAGCCCGCATAATTATAACTCTGGCATATCAATATCTGATATATCAGACTTCTTACCTATTTTTGTAATTCTGAATAATATATTGATTAATGAAGCAAATGAAAAATACGAGCAAATTGAATACAGATAATAATTGATGTATTAATAGGAAATCTGTATGTCAAGTTGAATCAATATGATTTCACTGAAATCATGTATTGAAATGACTGTGATCTTGCTATCAAACAATTAACCTCGGTAGTATGGGACAGTTAAAATTCTTGCTGTCCTTTAACAACCTAAACAGTTTCTCCAAAAAACATAACGAGATCATACAACCAATTTAGAAACCGTGGTACAGTCTTGATTCAATCTTCTAAGCGAATTTGATACGAAAAAAAAAAATCTGAATACAAAAAAGATCTCAAACGAACGTGGAAGGTCATCAATAACTTTCTTAGACCACATTTCTTCACGTATAGAGTTGTCGAAGCATGGAACAAACATCCAGCATAGGTTGTAACCAGCAATACAATCGAAACGTTCAAGTCTCGGCTCCATAAGTTCTCCATAAATCGCCGATACATAGCTAAACGGTTCCTTTTCTTGATGTTATAAAAACAGAAATGGCACATGAAGCTCTCTTAGACGTTCTTTTTCAGAACTTGCTATCTTGCTATCAAAAGGCAACCTAGTTTGGCCAACAGACCTGTTGTTGTCTTCCTACACTTGTAAACACTTGTAAACACTTGTAAACATAACAAAAAACGTAACCAGCCTTTAAAAACAATTAATCATCTACAATAACGAACACTCAGAAGATCGAGATAAAGCTAATATACTCAATTAATACTTTGTGAAGGTCGGGAAAAATATTCCCCATACTATTAGTACCAATGAAAACGACCATCTCAAATATCTGTCGAATACCAATTTTGCTAATTCGTTGTATGTTTCCCATGTAACTGCTCGGGACATTACCTCAACTATCTCATTTCAAGAAAATAAACATGGAAACATCAATAGTTGTCCCATCAGTATCATAAAGGAATTAGCAAATATATTATCACCAATCCTAGCTTCGTTTGTCAACAAGTCCTTAATTAAAGGAGAATTTCCTAACTCAATAAAAATTGCTAGAATGACACCCATTTACAAAGATGGTGATAAGACTGATACACAAAATTATCTACCCATCTTAGTTCCTCCTTATTTTCCAAGATATTTCAAAAAATAGTTCACAACTAATTATTCCGTTACCTGAATGTTAACAGTATCCTTCATGAGAACCAGTATGGCTTCAGAGAAAATAAAAATACTTATATAACAACATAGACTTAAACTACATTGTATTTTCTCTATTTCGCGACTTTTGTAAGGCTTTTGACTGTGTTGATCATTGAATCATATTATCTAAACTAAGGTCTTATGGAATACGAGGAATGAATAGTGATTGGATCATTTGATTTCTGTCCAACCGCACACATTATGTAACGGTGTACGGAGTCCAATCTAATATGCTCAATATTAGTCATGGTGTTAATCAAGGTTCTATTGTATGGCCCCTTCTATTCTTATTTTTTATAAACGATATTGTTACCGCATCGTTTTTTTTCAGGTAAACACTGTTGGCTGATGATAGAACCTTATCAACTTGCATCCCTTCAAACATCATAAGCGAATTAACTGCCTCAATTAACAAGGAACTCGAGCCTGTTAACAAGAGGCTAACTGCAAACCGAATTGAAAGGTTCGCTATCTCTGGCACTAAATTCTTTTATAGCTAACGTCAGATCAACCCCTATCATCTCCGCCAACTTCCTTATCAGCCCCAAGTTGTTCCGACTACCTACCTACGGTACCATTTTTTAACAGCGAACATTCATAGCGTTCCTAAGTCACACCAACCACTGTCATATCTGCCAGTGACATTCTGGTGAAAGTCTGTTTCAGATCACGTCAGAATCAGCCACCAGTCGTACCATTTTACCGGTTATCACTTTAATGAAACTTCTTCTGCCCAACCTAACCTAACCTAGGGTACGTGTTTCTAATCCGCGGGGCAAAGGTACGTATTTCTAACCGGCGGGGCAAACATACGTATTTTTGTAGGGGACGTTATGCCGTTTTTTAGCGTTTTTTTATTGAAGTTTCATTAAAGTGATAACTGTTTGGTTGGTACGCCTGTTTCGGTGACGAGGATGAGGCTGGCAGAGTAATGACGTAACTCAGAGTACAGATGGCGGGAGACGAGGATGAGGCTGGCAGAGTAATGACGTAACTCAGAGTACAGATGGCGCTATAGCCATGGGGACGGGAGACGAGGATGAGGCTGGCAGATATGACAGTGTCAGATTTTGAAGTGGTGGAAAATGCGTGTAGGCTGAATCATCGTTAGGTAGAAAGCACGTGGAATGAAAGATTTTTAGCGGTTATGACAGTGTCCGGCCATGACAGTGAGGTGAAGTGAAGTGGCGATAGTGCGCGTGTGCGGGAATAATTTTAGTGCGAAAGCTGGGCTCCCAATCGAAATTAGTGGCAAAAAAACTAGGTACATATTTTTCACTAAATTCCTTGGGGTATATTTTCACAAACATTTGACGTTCGAAAACCACATCGACAGCATATCATCTAAATTGTCAAAATCTATAGGCATTCTTTATAAATTGAACAAATTCCATCCCAAATCTGTCCTTAAAACCCTTTATTTCACGTTGTACCAGCCATTTTTAATTCACAGAATCAAAACCTGACATGGAACAGACAAGAATAAAACGGATAAAATATCTAAACTGCAAATGTAAGCTATTAGAGCTTTAAATAGCATTCCATTCAATTTCCATACTAATCAGCATTCCAAAGTCATAAATATCCTGAAACTGGAAGATCAATATAACTTCCAAATTGCCCTATAAGCGTTCAAAACTTTCCACAGAAACTATGATCACGAACTATGAAATTCAATTAGGAAATTTTTGGATGTACACAATCATTACACAAGAAATGCGAATAACCCCGTTATAATAGATTCAAAACCAAATCCAGTATCCACTTCAATTGTGTTAAAATTTGGAACTCGCTTACTCCTGCTTACCGTCAGAATGTTTCCCTAACAATTTTTTAAATCAAGACTGAAAGTGTTGTACTTATCATCTTATAAGTCCAATTTTGATTTAGTATCGCTTTATTGTCTTCTCAACGTCTCTCAATCGTATTTAAATTTGTAACCTTGTTAGAAGCAGATGAATTGCTAGCTCAACAACCTCGCAGTTTATTTGAATTTTAATTCATTCAACATTAATAGGACTCTTGTTAACTGGTGTCAGGTATTTAACTGTCCGTGCGTTTGTTTCCAGTTGATGTCTGGGCTTAACAATTCTATATAAATCTACTTTAACGTGTTTTAGGATAGATAATATCGATAGGTTAGTATGTAAGGATTAGGTTGCCCCAGAACTGTACAATCTTATTGCAATAAACTGTTTCAACTGTTGCAACATATCTGAACTAGATTTTTTTTTAAAGATTCGTAGTAAAAATATAACACGATTTAATAGAGGATTCAACCAGACTCGATATCCCAAGCCAGCACGTGCCGTAGGCTGTCTGAATCGTCGTGAAGTGTATCCGGTCCACTGCATTGTGAATTGCAACCCAAGGCTATTCTGTACGTTGGCTCGCGCAGCAAGAAGGTCAAAAAGTTACTTGCAACGAAGTAATTTTGTATGATGGCAATGTTTGTTGTTTGTTCTCGGTCTCGAGTATGTATAGTATTGATAGGCTTGTTATTTTTGTCGCTGATTTGATGAACTTGAGAATCCACAGTGGGTAAAATGGGAAACATGAACGAGAGAGGATTTTCATTGCCGCTCCTTTTCCTCTCATGATTTGCGTTAGAGAGAAATATACAATATAAGTCGCACAATTTCCAGAATTCAGGACTGTAAACATGATTTGAGTGAAAAGTTTTCTAGATATGGTCGCAATTGTTGAACGAATTTATTGAAGTAGAAAGTTGATACTATTTAAGTATCATCTTAGAAGTCTCCCATTTCCTCATGATACCCTTGGAGAATAAATAACAAGAACATTGCTCGACAGCAATCGGTTGTTGGATATCATCGAGGGAGATAAGATATCTTTCTCCTGAAATGTCTGGATGATTTGTTCAACAAATATGAATTTTATAAACTCTGTGCGGAGTTGCCGTTTATTTCTCCCCCAGAAGATTAGATTGTCATTGGTACCAATCCATCTCACATGAAGGCTACACGACCACACACGATTAACTGCTTCTGAAGTTCGTAATAACTACAAAATATCAAAAATTACTGATATTACCAGGGGAATTGTAGTAGTATAATAGTATATGGTTTTGATCGGTGTTAGTCCGAGACCTCATTTGAAAAGCCGTATCAGGATACTACCAGTCCTTCCAGAGTTCCCAACTCGTCATACCCTCCATCACAGATACACCCCTCCTTTATTGCTGGCCCCACAATCCCATCGTCATTGCTTGCTCCTACATTCTGTCCCTCTCCGAGTCCCCATTCGCTCTGCCCCACACTATCATGTCGAGCATTTTCTGCCACAGCGTTCAAAATTTTCCCGATATTGAGCTGTCGGTCAACGTGAGGTTGTCGTCAAAGGCCGTTACTCCAGGCAGTAATGGCTTCTAGCAGGAAGAGGGTGACAGGGGCAGTCTACCATAAATATGGAGAGAGGACACTGTTTAAAGTTGAGGGTTACACAAATTGAATAGAAAATAATCAGCCCAGGCATGGACCTACCCTGTGTTAAGTTTTACAACATCTCAAAAGTTTGATAGTTTGTAAACGTAACGACAGACGAGTCTTTTCAATGTGCAGTATATAGAACAAAATCAGTATATGATTTATCTAGGGAACCAATATCTACAGACTGCCGTGTATTGCATGCAGATAAACAGCTCATGCGTAATCCAGCGTGTGCATCCCATCAGATTCGGATCAACAATTTTACAACTGGAACGTGGATGACTTGCGACAAAGATATCCTAGGCAAACATGACAGGCACAAACACTGGAGGTAAAGAATATGTTGCACTTTTTCATGACTAGTATGCTCGTCTTAGTATTTGATTTTTGACATTGATACCTAATATGTTCTGTGCTTTTCACCCACACATGAAATCAACAGAACCCATTTTACTGGTTGATAAGAATTCAGCTATTCAAGCCAGAACTGCAAAATCGATACTAAATAGCTCGAGGCGCCTGTAACTTTACTGAATGTCCGATAATACATGTTTGCACTGGCATTCTACTAAAAAATCTTTAACTACGATTTTTTTTCTAATTTTACAATATGAACATGCAAATTCAAAGCGTTGTGTTGAATTGCCAATGTAAAATTGGACAACATGTTGTTTGTTAGTATTCAGAAACTCTCATTTCATTTCTTTAGTCATATCAAAAAATATATGATTAGGTCTCCTATTGTGAGATTATTTTGCATGTTCGAGGCACGCTGCAAAAGTTTAATATTCTTCTTTAGGTGAATTAGATAGTTCGTCGTGAAGTTGATGAGAATAAAGTGGAAAGATATTCATCTTTCAGATTGTAATGATTTTAAGATGTAGACTCCTGACAAAAGGAGATACAGCACACATATATTTTTTTCTGTACAAATGAATACATACTTTTTGCATACACTGTTTAGACTACCTTAATTTTCAAATTTGTTTGATATTTTATTATACAAGA
>SDVV010006535.1:0-18383 GCA_016164225.1 Gammarus roeselii
TAGTTACCCTTAATACTCACTACAAGAGATGAACAAGGTTAATATGAATGGACATCCGCTAGTCCCCTAATGCTTAGTTTGGGTAATATGATTGAGCTCAATATATGCCCAACTTAGGGAATATGAATGCGACCAATAAACGCTCGACTTAGGGGATGTGATTGAGCTCGGTATTCGCAGACTAACAGAATATGAGTGAGCTCAGCACTCCACTCAGCACTACACTTCTAACTTAGGGAATACAAAAATCTGACAATGTTTATGTACCATATTGCGGCGTGGCACTCAAACAATTATATTCATCGGGACACAAAGTGTTTGAAAGCAACTTCAGCGCATCGTTGTGGAAGATTGAAGTTATCGACTGAAAAATAACTCCTCGGACATGCGTTGCGATGCATGGGAGGGCGGAGAGGTAGAAGGTCGAGAGGGCGGAGAGAGAGAAGGACGAGAGGACGGAGAAAAAAAAGGATGAGAGGGCGGCGAGATGAAAGGACGAGAGAGCGGAGAGATAGAAGGACGAGAGGGTGGAGAGATATAAGGACGAGAGGGCGGAGAGATAGAAGGATGAGAGGGCGTATAGAGAGAGAAGGACGAGAGAGTGAAGAGATACAAGCTATGAAAATAGGAGAAGGCAAACATATAGAAGGACGTGAGGGGGAAGAGATAAAAGGATGATAGGAAGATGAGATAAATGGACTAGAGGGCGAAGAGATAAAATCACGAAAGCGTGAAGAAATTGAAGGACGAGTGGGCAAAAAGATAGAAGGGCGAGATTGCGAAGATATAAAAGTGCGTGTTGGTAAGGAGATAAAAGGACGGTTTCTGATGAGGCAGAAGGAAACGAGTATGAAGAAATAGAAGGAAACAAGGGGAAAGAGAAAGAAGAACGAGAGGGCGAAGAGATAGAAGGACGAGAGAACAAAAAGAAATAGAAGGAAACATGGACCGAGGAAGATGAGATGGAAGGAAGCGAGATTGAACAGTTAGAAGGACGAGACGACGAAGACTTAGTAGGATGAGACGTAGAATAAAAAGAAGGATGAGATGGCGAATGAAAGAAGGACAGGATATCTAGCCTTTTGCGATCCGGCAACGCCTCCGGAAAAGGTTTATAACTTGTTCAGTCTCAATACAATGTTGTTCGTATTCTGGTAAACGGTGGAATAAATATGAACAGAAAAAGAAGAACAATCCAGATACCGTTAACAAGCTGAACGATTGAAATACAATACAAGCAGCGTGCCGTGTTAGTGTTGCTTTAGGTGCTATGGGGAGGCTAACTCTAATAAATAGATTTTGAACGCGCTAGCTAGCGGAATACGAGAGATCGAACAACTGCACTGACACGTATGCCGCTGCCCACACAGATAGATCCCTTTACGTTGACACTCAAGGCAGTAGATTTACATTAGTTAGAATATGTGCCTTCTACGGTGAATTTCTAAAGTTTTACATCCCATATACACTTCATGTTGTAATAGCGGTAAAAGCTATTATTGATTGGCTCTGATTTGTTAGAATAGAATAAATCAATAGTTGTTTGGCGCCCGCAAGTATCTGATTCTTTATAAATATTCATATATCACATATTCGCATAATCCGTAGAAGATTTCAATAACCTGTCCCAAACAACTGATGAAATTTGGAACTTCTCTTATTAACTCATAAATCTAGTCTAATACGATTTTCTTGAAGTGCCTTGGCATCATAATCAGAACATTTCATACCTTTCATCATTTCAATAAATTCTTTCAATCAACTCACACAAGCGAAGCCATACTGCAATAATCGGTCACTGTCCAATTAATTCTAGTAGCTGCTCATCAGGCCGGCCTCCGACGGTCTAACGTCATCCAGGGGTTGTTCTCCGGCTAATGATGATAGTAATGATGCCAGGCTGCGGAAGCCGGTAGTGGAGCTCATGTAATGCCCCGTAATGGAGCGTGGGAGTGGGGCCAATTATTATGCCAGTAATGATGAGTCCGACAATGAGGTTCCAAACTGCCCGTTGACGAAGCGCAGAAGGGACGGCAACGATGGTGCCCGTTGAGGCGCTCTGTAACGGAGCCTGGTAGTGGAGGCCAACTATGAGGCCCGTGTATATGTGACGCCCGGTAACGGAGCACGGAAGTGGAGGTCAACATTGATGCCAGTAGTGATGCCCTGAACCGAAGCCCGGAAGTGGAACCCGACATTGACGTCCGTAATGATACCCGTTAACGAAGCCCTGTAGTTGGGGCCAACATTGTCTTCGACATGACGTCGTGGTGTGAGGAGTCAAGAAGTGAGCGTTCCTGAAATAATCTCTGTCCTGACCTGGGGCAATAGCATACCCGTGGCAAATAGGGCACATGAGACCAGTGGCATAGTGGTGGGAGAAGAGGATCTTGGAGGACCAACCGACCGCTGTGGTGTAGCAGGAATGACAGACCCCAGCCCACATGGGAAAACAAAGTGGATCAATTTAGTCCCGATAGCTCTAAGAAACCTAGGAAATGCTCTCGTCATCAAAAGTACTGTCTTGCGGGGGGTTGCCAACCACTTGCACATGAAAAATTTCACGACCTTCACGAAGCCAGTGATCAACTCCTTCGACGCAGAAGAGATCAAGGCAGCTTTAAAAAATATGCAAGAAATTGCTAATGGGATACTAACTGAAAACTCTGATGATATCAAGGCATTCGGAGCAACTCGAGAAAATCGGAAAAGCTGATCAACGAAATGCATGCAACAATGCACAATTATAGCCTTTCCGAACTACCATCTTTCCTGCCCGAAGCTGATGTGAGTAGACTGATCAAGCAGGAGGTCAGCAGAGCAGCCAGAAAGGAGATCGGTAAGAAGAGCAGCAAGGAGGACATTTAAGATATCACCATGCTGAAGCGTTCCAGATGCCTGGCAATTGACCAACGCATAGGGAACTAGAAAGAATAGTTGAAAAGGCAATAATGAAGTGACGAGCGAATGTGAGCTAGACAAGAAGCACATAGGAAGCCACGGCCCACTTGGAAGCAGTTTCTTCGACTGCTTACAGGAGCTTATTAATACCTAACGAAATGGGGGCAAAGGAGCAGCCAGGGATTGCTGTTAACACAACAGGCTCATCTGCATCTTCATGCAACACAACATCCCTTGCAACAACAACCATATCGATGCAACTCCTCACCCCGCATCCTCCCCCACCGAGAACTCTTAACCAACAACTCAGAACCAATCAACCCCCAAAGCTGACCTCCTAACCGGCTGATGTAATTTTCGAGCTGCTGGGCGTACGTGCAGAATTCAACAGAACGAAAGATACGACAGAAGCGTCATGTACAGAACAAGCAGCAAAACAAGCAGTAAAAAAGGCCCGGCTGGCCAACAGAGACAACTTTCAGCTGAAGTATCTGCAGCTAATTACGATGACAAAAAAACTTACCTGGAAGGCGACAAGTACCAGAAAGTGGACCTAAGAAAAAGGACAAAGCATTTAATTGGAACTGGCCCTAGAACCACTGTAAGGCTTTCCCCATACGAATAAGCCTCATTTGTTGATCTATATACGGCGAGATCACCGACCAGCAGATATAGAGTGAGGTAGAAAGGCAAACAGGAGTTGACTACTACACTGTAGAAAAGTTAGAGAGGCTCGGAAAATTGTCCGCTTTTAAAATTAGTGGAAGCTACAGGCAAATTAGGAGGCTGCAATTGCCTGATGTCTGGCCAGCAGGCGCCCGTGAACGAAACTTGTATGAGAACAAGAAGAATGTCTTTTTGAAATGCAAACTCCCTCCGATAACCTTTGCGAGGTCACTTATAACTATAATCGTTTTAATAGTGCAGAATGGGTTGTGAAAAAATTATGTGCAGCCAATGATACATGTGCGCTACAAGAGACCTATGGCTGTTCAAACATGATCTCCCTTTAGTCTAGCCAGAGATGGCTGATTTCATTCTTTTTCCATCTTGTCAATAAACGCATGGGAAGGTATACCTAGAGCACGTTCGTATGGTGAATTGTCTTTCTTTTTGTCTGATAGGGTTAGTCCGTATGTAAAAATAGAACAGTACAATGATGATAGGACGCTTGTGTTATCTCTGACAATTCTATTCATTAACGTGCATTATCATCATGCCGCTCACCATAGAAAAGAGCTGGTCTTACCGTGTAATGGGAAACAAGAGGCTGTATTAAGGTGATCGAATCACGATCATGTTTGTGTTATGGAGGATTTTAACTGCCATCCAGACAGCAGAACAATTATTAGCGAATAACAGGTACTTCTGGCGGACAATGAACTACGCCTGTAGATGTTGCACTGCTGCCACTGGACACGCATAATCATGTTAATCACAGCGGGAGATCAGTTAAATAGCTCGATCACTTTGCTCTTACCTCAGCAATTACCAACAATGTCATGCGGGTTTATGTGGGGGAATATACGATCCTGTCAGACCTCTTGCCGCTCTATGCAGAGCTCTCATACGTGTGCTCCCTATAATGGCAGAAGCAGCTACTCAATCTATCAATTGGCAATTTAATGACACTGCATAAACAGAAATGTTATGTTCAATTCCTATCAAAAAGCTAACTATTCTGACACCAGAGTTGATTCAAATACATGCAAATGCTCATAGGGATAAATTATATGAGGCTTATGGGTGTATGCAATGCAGTTCTGGTGTCTGCGAGAGAAGCGTTCGGGATAAAAACGCCGCGCCGAACGCACCGTGCCCCCGCCCAGGCAAACGGCTTTCTTGCATGACGCAAGCGTAGCGGCCTATGTGAAATATCGGTTTGCTGGGAAAAAACAAAATGGCCCCATGCATGGGGAAAAAACAGAACGAATTACGCTCGCAAAGATGCACTTTGCTACTAGTTTGTGTGAGAAAATTATTAATGGGCGGATGATCTATTTTTGGAGAGAAATGGTCAATTTGAAATCAAAAGACAGGTCCGTTTCTCAATGTGTGAATGGTCTAACAGAGAAGGGAAATTTTGCTGGGATGTGGCGCGACCACTGTGGTGAAATAATGAACAGTAATAAAGATGCCAACTCGAATATTGTTAACGAGGCACTTAACCAGGAAAACAAGAATAATGATGATGAAGTCAATATGTGGGAGCGTTGATGAATGGTTAGGAGATTGAAAAATGAAAAAAACAGTAGGGAAGGATGGTATACCAGCAGAAGTTTTTAGGTATGCTCCTTTTCAATTCGTTCTGGTCATGTCTATTTTCTTCATTGGTTGTCTTAAGTCTAACTACCTACCAAAGCTACTTAAGGATGTAGTTGTAAAGCCTATTATAAAAACAAAAACGGAATGTGCGACTGATGTAGGCAACTACAGACCAATATCAATTGCTACTGTCGCATCAAAGCTATTAGAAATTGTGATTCAGAACAAACTTGGCAAATGTCTCCAAACAACATCAAACCAATTTGACTTTAAGCCTCAACATGGAACGGGAATGGCAAGATTTACCTTGAAACAAACTATAATTTTTTTTTTCAGGAGAGGCTCGGTAATGTACTTGTGTTTTCAAGATGCCATAAATACAATTTATTAATTGAAATGGGGGCGCCTGTTCATCTCGTAAAACTACCAAGATACTGGTACCACCAACATTAATGCAAGGTACGGTGGGGAACTTCAACATCAAATCCATTCCGAACAACCAATGTAATAAAGCGGTGAGGCCTTTTCCCGCCCCTTCTACTCACTGTGTATGTTGAAAGCCTACACGATCGCTAGCTTATAGCCGTGTTGGGTGTCATTTTGTCGACTGCTGCATTCGCGCAGTTAGCTACGCCGTCGGTATGGTCCTACACTGGCCCCTCATGTAGATGCTCTTCAAATTAAGCTAAATATATGCGAGTTGGGGGCCGCAATACAAGATATCAAGTACAATATTAGCAAATATATTTGCATGGTATAATAAAACTGCGCGCTATGCATAGGTTCAAGGTCCGAATGAATAAAGTGTCATATGGTGCTTAGTTGGATTATTTGACAGTTTCCCCTTTTAGGTCACTTAATTGCAAACAACCGGTGTGACAATGCTGATATCTTCAAGCAACTTCGGAAATCCAACGCGTTTGGAAATCAGCTTAAAAGAAAATTCAATGTCTGCACGAGAGATGTTAAAACAGTTTTTTTTAAACCAACTGCTACCCTATCCACTGTAACTCATTGTGGCGTAAATTTACGAGTCACTATCACTGAACTGAGAGTAGCACACGATGATATCCTCCGGAGGTTGATAGGTGTACTCAGAAGAAGAAGTGCTAGCTTTGTATTTGCAGTATACGAGGTTGACTGTCTTACGGTACGAGCTAGAATAAGTGCCTATAGCCTTCAGGTGCGTATTATAAAATATAATAATCCCTTTCTGTAGGCTTGATGTAATATTGAAGGATACGAATGATCTCCTATAATAAAGAGGTGGGACAGAATCATGCTAGTGCAGGACGATCCTGATATTATCTATCTGTTTTCCATGTTGTTGGTCCATTGTACTCATGTGAATGTCAGGCTGGGAGATGATGTTGATATGTTAGCTGACAGATGTGTATCTTGTTTACTTCTAGAACAGTGAGTATTTTTATGTACATATTCATGTGGGGGAGGGACATAAAATGTAGCCAGGCGCGCTTGTCATTAACCCAACTTATATATCTGCATTGAGCATTTCACCAGTACTTGGTCTTGTCTCCATATATGTTCGTTTGGTGCGTATTTTGGATGTAGTGGTATGAATACTTTGTCAAACTTGTTTTTCTGTAATCATTATTGTACCATTGAGTGCTTCAATGGAGACTATTGTTCTTATTATAATATTATTGATGCCCGTAGTCCGGTAACGGCGCCGGACAATGATGGACAACGTAGATGTCCGTAATAATACCCGGAAACGGGGCCAGGTAGTGGAGTTAAACAATGATGCATGATATGATACCCGCTAACGGAGTCCGGTAGTAAAGGCCAACAATGATGGTCGTAATGTTGTCAGGTAACGGAACCCGGTAGTGGAGGCCAACAATGATGCATGTTATGATGCCCACTAACGGAGTCCGGTAGTGAAGGCAAACAATGATGGTCGTAATGATGTCAGGTAACGGAGCCCGGTGGTGCAGGCAGACAATGATGCCCCTAATGATACTCGGTAACGAATCTCGGTAATGGGGGCCAACAATTGTCACGACAAGATGAGCTCTAAGAGTGCCCCCACCACAAGATGACCTCTAAGGGTGCTCACACGACAAGATGACCTCTAAGGTGCTCTCACGACAAGATGACCTCTAAGGGTGCTCTCACGACAAGATGACCTCTAAGGGTGCTCTCACGACAAGATGATCTCTAAGAGTGCTCTCACGACAAGATGACCTCTAAGTGTGCTCTCACGACAAGATGACCTCTAGGAGTGCCCCACGACAAGATGACCTCTAAGGGTGCTCTCACGACAAGATGACCTCTTAGAGTGCTCCCACGACAAGATGACCTCTAAGAGTGCTCTCACGACAAGATGACCTCTAAGGGTGCTCATACGACAAGATGACCTCTAAGGGTGCTCACACGACAAGATGACCTCTAAGGGTGCTCACACGACAAGACGACCTCTAAGGGTGCTCACACGACAATATGACCTCTAAGGGTGCTCTCACGACAAAATGACCTCTAAGAGTGCTCTCACGACAAGATGACCTCTAAGGGTGCTCACACGACAAGATGACCTCTAAGGGTGCTCTCACGACAAGATGACCTCTAAGGGTGCTCACACGACAAGATGACTTCTAAGGGTGCTCTCACGACAAGATGACCTCTACGGGTGCTCCCACGACAAGATGACCACTAACGGTGCTCTCACGACAAAATGACCTCTAGGAGTGCTCTCACGACAAGTTGACCTCTAACGGTGCTCTCACGACAAGATGACCTCTAACGGTGCTCTCACGACAAGATGACCTCTAACGATGCTCTCACGACAAGATGACCTCTAACGGTGCTCTCACGTCAAGATGACCTCTAACGGTGCTCTCACGACAAGATGACCTCTAAGGGTGCTCTCACGACAAGATGACCTCTAATGTGCTCATGAACACAAAATCGTCATTGAGCAAGCCTCAAAGGTTGCAGCTCAGAAACGCCTGCCCATCCACACTTCAAGCTCTCCTGACAACGAACACATGTACATATAATTTCGAAACTATTGTAGTTCCCTCTGATAGGAATCACCTAACACCAAGTTCCTCCCAACACTCGTTTCTGCTAACACTCGCTGTTCATAGCTGATATGACATTCAATAACGAGCTAAATAATTAGCACCAACCCGTCCCTCAACCCTACCCTGTTTCATATCCTTGTCGGTGGGGATTGCGCCCTATGCGCCATCTCTGCGGTGTTGATGTGAACGCAGCCTTTGCAATGCCCGGCCTTCGGGCCCACCGACACTCCCATGACACCAGAGCCACGACATATACACTGGCTTGTACTTTACGGGCAAGTGAACAATCCCCATAATTTCTCCCCTGCAAAATATTCCTGTTCAACATGAGGATATCCCTGCACGCGTCTGGTTGATGCGTTGCAGTGTGGCTGAAGGACATGAGCACGCTGCAAGTTTAAATGTTCTGGTGTCCACAATTAACAATATACCGCACGGGTGTCAATTTTTTAACTGCCACACAACCCACAAAGTTAATCCAAAACACTCTACCCCCACAAGTAAGACAGCCACCCTTTTCTCGTCTCCCACCTCTATTTATTTCAACTCGCGCGTGTCGGTGGGTATCGAGGGTTTCGGCGGTGCGCTGGCACGGTTTCCACTACCGCAGGTGGAAGCCTGGCTAAGCAATCACATCAACAATTTTTTTATTCCCAACAAAAACCGAAGTAGTTGCATTGAATTTGAAATGAATTTATATTGGAAGTTTACTATTTCTATTATTATCATCATTAATACTATTGCTATCATTATTATTAATATTAATAATAATATTGCAATTATTATTGATAATAATATTACAATTATTATTATCAGTTTTCCTGATATTATTATTAATAATATATTTTGCATCATTATTATCACCATCATCATTATTGTTATAATTTCATTGCACTTAGGTTACCTTAACACCAATCAATTCTACCCAGTCGACTTCCTTCTCGGAAGATAAATCAAACTTCAAGGGGATCTCCCCACCCTCACGAATAATTTCTTTCAACTCGAATAACACTGTAAAGCCACACAAGGAAGGCACGCTGATGACATAATCGTCCGACTCCATTACACTACTTAACTAGATACGATAAAAAAATGTTCATATCTTTGGGTAGAACAGTACTGTCAGTTAGCACTATATTACAGTAGTAGATGAGATAAAAACTGTATTCCAATAACAGATGAGATTAAAACTGCTTCCAGCGAATCCTAAATGCTGGACATTTTTTATTAGAGACTTGCATGTAAGGGAGCTTGACATACTAAAAAAAATTCTGATAACGAGGAACATCGTATCTCTGTTACGAGTTTGATATCATCATCAGGGTTGGTAAGCCCCCTTTGAATGTCAACAAATAACTATGCAATGCGAGCTCCGAGGAATGCAAGTAAGTCCCAATATTTGGATTTCACCAAGTGGTTCATGTCTATGGGACAGAAAACTTTCTCGGTTATTTTTTCTCAGGCTTTGTTTATGGAGCAAGACAATTTAAGTTGAATTGTTTGGAGTTGAAGGTACCTCCCCAAACTATACTCCATTCAATTACGTATCGATAGACCAGAGAATAGCTAATGTGATATAAATCCATCACAACATTTTCCGCTACATACTATCGAAGTTGATGCAATATACTAGTATGTTTGTCCAGCTTGTTCAATATATTGTCAATTGGCGAGCTAAATTGAGAGAACAATCCACAACAGCATTTACAAATTCACCATATAATTCAAAGTCTACTGGAAACACCGTCAATTATATTACGGACCGATTTGTGAACAAAATCGTAGTGGTTTGGATTTGACCTACGGTAAGTCAGCTGATGAGAGTTCCACTGTAGAATTGTTGAAGTTTCTGTTATGTTTGATCGATTAATGTTCCGTAGGTACTTATTTTGGAGAAAAATTGTAGTGTCACCGGTAAAATGAATGTTTTGGGAGCCAGCCAGCAAAACAATATTAGCCCCATGATAGACCCCTCAGGTACGTCAATTCTAATAATTATAGATCCAGACTAACTCAATCCAAACCTAATCCTCAGCGAGCAATCATGAAAATAATCGGTGAACCAATCAGCTGCCAGCCCGCGTATTCCACACTGAGCTCTTTTCTGAAGTAATATTCCATGATTGACAGTGTTGATAGCCTCTTGATAGTTGGCAAGTAAGCCGAAACAGAGCCTCTTCTCAGTTGACGCTGTATTACCGTACTGAATTAATTCCACTAAGACATCCTCTATTGATAAATTCATCTAAAATCCGAATTGCTCATCGGAGACGAGAGAAAATCATTCACTTCTCCAATATTTCAATATAAGACGCGAGAACAGAATGGGATGGTAATTTGCAGCATTTGCCGGATTGACAACATTAAATACAGATGTTATTTGGACGTACTTGAAACGTGATTGGAAAATATGTGATATAATGTAAAGTAACAGTTTACATGGACCTCGGGATTGCGCTGTTTATTTTTCACTATGTTGGCAATCTACGGCACTTCTAAGTTTACACAATTACTGGACGATCTGTTCTGGTGATGACTGATTGAACACAGTTCACAACATTGAAAATTATTGAATACGTCTCAATAAAGGAGATATCAACCATGCTCGGCATGAACAGTCTTCATCTTCAACAAAAGTCCCTCACAACATTATGAGTCATTGCTGCTGCCTTTTCCCAGTTGCCGTCCCAACAGTGTTGGGGGCACCAGTCTTAACAGGTCGCCGGGGGTAACTAGCAATATTTCTGTCCCGAGGAGCCGTTTTTTCCTCGGTCTCTTTTAAGCTTCTGTTTGATTGTTTGCGACCGCCGGGTTCGTGGCCAGCCCAACTGTTTGCAAGTCGCGGTCTAACTGTGATCTCCATCCTCGAAACTGCGATCCCATTTCAGCCCAAATACCACAAGCTTCGGTCTCAATGCAAGAAGGTGAGGTAACATTCCGGTCTCAACGTTGGAACCTAAGGTAATATTTCGGTCCGATACCAGTAATCGAGGCCACCAGTATCGAGGCCACGACGAAGGTTCATTTGAAGCAGGGCCCTCTTTCCCGTCTAGCCTGATGCCCCTGTTAGCTTTCATCGTAACACCCGGCAACCTCTTATACTGTGGCCTCACGTCCATCTTTGTTGTCAGTGATCACGTCTTGATGGTGCGGTGGTCGGTACGGGGACATAAACTCTTTGGGGACGGTGGGGTGGTAGGTAGAGGGACACTGCCTCACTGAACACGGTACAGTGAGGGGCGGCTGGGAAAGACGCTGTCTCCTTGGTGATCTTGGTCCGTGAATCAAAAACGCTACCTTCAAAACATGTTTCAGGTGCCGTACCTACGAGACCATGGTAAGTCTGAGGTGTGGATACAGAACCCCGATCGTGTTCTGAAGGTCGCAGATTACATCTTGGCGAATTCGATGGTGTTAAATTCTCTTGAGCGTTGGCTGATAGCTTCTCTGTTTATGTTGGAAGTCAGGAAAAGTTGTATCATTTCAAATAGTACCACATTTTCGATATCCCTTCATAATGGCCTCTAATGTTCCCCCAACGGTCACTGGAGACAGGCCTTATTTCATTTTCGAATTGAGACGTCAGCGACCCTGCCAGCAACGTCTCCGCAAACAATGGACGATTTCAAGAGCCTTGCTTCTTTGAGGCCAGCGTTACTGAAGCAAAATGAGAATTCTTCCACACCCTGTCGAGAGACAAAGGCGCTGTTTCCAGTTGGCCTCCCTCGTAGTGAAGTCCGCTCTTCGATACTTTATCTGGAGTGGGAGTACTTTTTAGAGACACTTGAGCTTGTGCGCTTGTGATTGGCAGTGATAAGAGGGTGGGTTTGTGTGCGTTTTCTTGTGAGCATAAATCGTAGACTTGAACGAAAACCAAATCTGGTTGCGATTTCCACTCCGCCTACTGACTCATTAAAATAATATTCGATGCACGTTATCTATGGAAAATATATTTATGGAGACATATGTAGTTCGGTTTATAACACATTCTCTCTGAAGAAAATGCTATTGGTAAACCAATAGATTTGTTGAAGGTCATTGGGAGATAAATTTTTATTATATAAATTCACGTGATATTTTCCATGACACTAACTTGTTTTTTCACTATGTTCTCACTTAAATGGGCAATAGACGATCATTGCACATGCATGTTCAATGCATTGGTGTCAAATTTGAAGCGTTTCGTTCACTAAGAAGTCTAGCCATCCCGCTCTTTATCACGTAAAGCAAAGATCGTCGCTAAAATGCCTTCACTTGCTTATAAGGACGCCGTTTTTGCTGAATAATCATGCTGTTATTGCTGCCGGTGCATTTATGGGGTTATTATACCGAGCGCATTTATCGTGTTATTGTTACCAGCGCATTTATCATGTTATGCTACCAGTGCATTTATCATGTTATGCCACCAGCGCATTTATCGTGGTATTGCTACCAGCGCATTTATCGCGTTATTGCAGCCAGCGCATTTATCGTGTTATTGCTACCAGCGCATTTATCGTGTTATGCTACCAGCGCATTTATCGTGTTATTGCTACCAGCGCATTTATCGTGTTATGCTACCAGCGCATTTATCGTGTTATTGCTACCAGCGCATTTATCGCGTTTATGCTACCAGCGCATTTATCGCGTTTATGCTACCAGCGCATTTATCGCGTTTATGCTACCAGCGCATTTATCGCGTTTATGCTACCAGCGCATTCATCGCGTTTATGCTACCAGAGCATTTATCGCGTTTATGCAACCAGCGCATTTATCGTATTATTGGTCTAAGCTAACAAGGTTTCTTGCATCACTGATACGTATGGACCGAAATGGTACAGCTGCTTTTTTACTAACAATGGATGCGTTTGTGTCGATCGACAGGAATGGCAACTACGCCGATAATTACAACAGTACCCTTCATGATTCGTTATGTTAGCCAAGCACATCGGTCGCAATTGTTGATAGCCACAATGTATGGTCCGATGAGCGTAGTCATGACACTACATTTTAATTTCAAGAACTGGCTCTGTTATAGATGCAGATCCCAGCATAGAGTTCTATGAGTATCTGATGCAATGGATGTTCCTGAAACTTAGTTCTTATTGTAATGACCAGAATAGAATAATAGGATCGGGGTTATTGTCCTAGCTTCTACGAGGGTGATCATGACACTTAAAGAAGAATCATCGTGAATCCGGGCCAATCACACAAACTATTTTCCTGTTGGGACCACTCGATCTGCCAGTCAGGCGGCCTTTGGTTTTGACTTGTCTGACTAGCCACGGAGGTCTCTTAATGGTAATGGGTTCAAAAGAAATAAAATTAGAGAAATGTGATGCTCAGATATATAATATAAATAATATAATAAACTACCGCGTTATTTACTGCCCCCTTGTCCCTCGCCAGCGTACGCAAAACTACTTCACTGTTTGAGCCACTTGAAATGCCGGTCAGCGTGACTTGTATAATTACCCACGGAAAGCTCTAAATGAAAGTGGGTTATAAAGGGTTCAAAATGAGGGGAAGTGGCTCAAGGATATATAGTACTTATAATAATATAAAATAGCTTCTCGATATTCATTTTCACCCTCTCCCGTGTCCGCCTACTCTTACCTCTGGATATTTCACTTATTTTCCATTAATGCCATTGCTCTTCTTCCATCTGTTCCCCGTTTGTTCGAATCGTCCCCGTCCAACTCGACTTTAAATTTAGTCCGGAGATCATCCACCATGGAGACAATGTCTACTACAAGGAATAGACGAAACCAACTTTCAAGTGCAGTCGATCGACGTACACCATTAGTAGGAATAGTTGAGTTGGACTTGCACCTCTATTGATCAGAATTGAGAATTATTCATGCTGTCTTATTGTCTTAACCAAACTTTGTAAACACATGGAACGTAGCGTGACATGTAGCCCAATCGACACGAACCATTAAGTACCTTAACATACACATTCTAATTCAGAAATGTGCTGTATTGCGTAGGGTCGCCTGTTGGAAAGACCATACCTCTCTTCAAAGTAAGCATGAAGAGTTAGGGACCGTTGATGGAAAAGTAGAACGCACGGTTGACTCCGAGTCTCCAATTCACACTCGGTAGCCTACATTCGCTCTTCTACACTCACCACCTCTCGTTGGAGAGTACACACTCACCTGTCTCCATTCATCAATTCTCACTCGTACTTCCACACTCACCAGTCATCACTCGCTGGGCTTCACTTCCACATAAAATAGTTAGTCCTCGTAGATTGACCTGACCTGGATTACAAATCAGCGGTTACTGGCTACGGTTGATAGTTATTAAATGTAATTTACAGACAAGACGTCAGAGGCTCATTGACGTGTTGAAAATGTCTGACAATATATGAGTTAGTTACTTAAAAAATCATGTATGTCATTCATTTCAAATCTACATAATTTTGTCTTCAACTATCCTCAAACATCTCAGGAGATAAAATCATAATCGGTAAAAATCAAGTCCGTGTGACACAAGACCAAAAATAATAATTCGTGTTGTCCCCAAATGGCTTTGTGCTACCGGATTCACGCGAAAATAACAAGTTTGGCATCTAACAATTACGTCAATCATATTTTCCTCGTTACATCTGATGTGAACTAACTAGTCAATATCTCTTCTTGTTGCATATGTTGTGAGTCAACAAATATATATATTTTTTAACGAAGCATAAATTCACAAAGAATTGCTGCCGTTGATATAATGTGAGAAATGCTGTCGAAATGACAACGAAAAGGGGACTCCGGTCAGGCTCATCGCACAAGGAACACTAAAAGACGCACCTGACAGGCACAGCACACATGATCACCACGCAGGAGCACTGTAGACGAGCTCCAAACAGGCGAACAACACACGAACACCACACAGGAGCGCACCACCAGACAGGAACACCACACATGATCACCACGCAAGAACACTGTAGACGAGCTCCAAACAGGCGAACAACACACGAACACCACACAGGAGCGCACCACCAGACAGGAACACCACACATGATCACCACGCAGGAGCACTATAAAGGAGCTCCAAACAGGCGAACAACACACGAACACCACACAGGAGCGCACCACACACATGCTCACCAAACAGGAGCACTATAGATGAGCTATGAAGATGCGAACATAACACGAGCACCACACAGGAGCACCATACTGGGTCATCACGCCGAAGCACCACACAAGAGCACAACGCATGAGCATTAGACCGTCGCATGCACAGGAGAACCACACAAGAGCAACACAGAGGATAACCACACAGTAGCACCAGGATGGATTGCCAAACAGACTCAACGTAGAGGAACAACATACAAAAGTACCGCACAGGAACATCACAAAAAAGCGACAGACAGAAGCAACGCATAGGAGAACCATGCAGAAGCACCACACAGGAACCCCACACAAGAGCACCACGCACGTGCTCCACACATGTGCTCAACACAGGAGCTCCACCAAAGATCAAGACACAGGGCAGTCCCTAAGAGAGCCGAACAGAGGAATCACGCATGAACACAAAACAGACACAAACCGACGAACCAAGCAAGCGCACCACCTACGAGCATGGCAACGGAGCGCTGAACAGACTCGGTATACAGACTACGTCTTCCGGAGATGGAAATTAATTTCGTTCACACACATTAGCATTGCAAATACAGAAACGAAAGAAACGAATCTCGTCATCGTCTATTGATGGAGATACTCACATTGACTCATTTAACGTATGGCATGATGAGTATTTAAGTCAAGTTACATGAATGCATGCCTTCAGAATCAGTTCCTACTGAGTTTAACATTCCCTCGCCTCTGGTCTTGTTAGAGGCAATAATTCCTGGAAAACTTTACATATTTATTAAACTCGATATCCGTCGGTTTTTCACTCGTATCTGAGAAATATCATGAAAACCACTCGATAAAATAAATTTCATCTCCCGGTTGTTCAATCTTAGGGAAGCATCTGGAGAAACATTCGGCTCTGAGGAATCGAATCCTTTCTATGGCTTTAATTGCAGAGTTGGCAGAGCGAAAGAGGCTGGCATCCTGCCATCCTATCTTCACTGAGCGCCCATCCGCTGTTCAGTCACGTGATCTGCCATCATAAACCTGTTGGCCGGCTCTTCGGAGGTGCAAGCACTATTTCCAATATACCGTCCTATCGCTCCTGTGCATGACGAGGGAGGGAGTGGGTGGGGACAAGGTACAGGGCCTGCAACGTATTTGTCCCATCCTGCGCCCTCCCCCCTCTTCCACAAATACGTTAGTATGATAATTGAACATGTACTGCCTGCCTTATTGACTTTAACGAGAGTGTCAATTTTAATAAGATTGTTACTGAAGCGGTGTCCGCCTCATCATGTGACTTTGATATATATGATTGGGAGAGATTCATTGCCTGAACAGTCTCTGTTCACATAAGGGCAATAAATGTTTGAATGAAACGTTTAGTGTTGTTTATTAAAGATCATAAATGGCAGCAGGGGGCTTGGTTTATTTTAAAGTGTTTGACGTTGCCCAGCATCAACAGTCAGAGGAGAATTGAAATTTCAATAAATAAAACATAATTAAATATACGCCTACGTTTATATGTAATAATTTACCATTCTGGTTAAAGTGGACAGAAAAAACGAATAAATCTGATAATTGCAAATAATAAGCGAAACACGAGGCAAACAGTAGGAAATGTTATGTTAAAATTGCCCTCTAACGACATTAAGAGAAAATACAGATGAGTCATCCTTCAGACTCGGCTCCAGTTTAAAACATGTAGATAGATCGTAGTAACCCTAGCTCTACACTAGTTTGGACTGTGCCTGAGATGGTACCAGAAACCTCAGTAACACGTTCGTCTAGATAGGCTTCGTCATGGTCTCGAACGGCAGAATCTGGAGTGTGACTCAGGCGGACGCGAGTATGATAACTCTTCTCCGCGCGCTCAACCACACAATAGAAGTGTTTACGATCAATGAAGTCAACGCAACATCCTGCACATCGTGCACAACAATAGAAGTTTACAAGAGTGAACAGTAGGACTCTGGGAAGCCTATTTCTACTTCGGAACAACAATTCGCTCGTAGGCCAGCTGACAATTAAGGAAAACTTTGAATAATTTTGTGTTGATATATTTGAATAATAGAGCGAAAAGTTCATGAATATTCCTTTGGTCTGATGGTGAAAAATATGACAGATAAAAAAATGTTCAAGTACATTCTCGGATTTTTAACATTCACACGATCAGAATAAACACTTTTGTCTTGTTTTGCCTTACTCTTACATTTTCGATCGGTATTGGACGCAAAAATTATTAAATATTTCATGCTAAATTGCTCGTCTTAGGAAATGAGTATCCTCTTTGTACTAAAAATGTCATGCAAATTGGCATGCGCACGCTTTAGATTTAATACGAATCTCAAGATTATCTCCGTAAGTAGACGCTTTGAACGACATTTATGATGGCGCAAAATTTTACGAGACTAATTGTCATTAATCAGAACAGCAGCGGCGGGATCAGAAAGAGGTTCCAACAGTAACGATATAATAATTACATGACTAGTTAGAACAGTCAGTGACTGCAGGTGAGGACAGCTCGAATTTGGCCTCCGATGATGCGGAGGTTTTCCTTTTTTGATATCATGGCCTACACTCTGATTTCCGTTTATCAACGTGATCAATCATTTGTTCGACCAAAGAATAGGTTTCAATTTGAATCGTCCAAGAATAAGAATTATTTTCCGGTCCCAATTCAACGGAACACTTTGGCCTCTTATAGCACGCGCTCCCAGTTATTTTACTCATCTAAATTCAGGGTGATCATTTCAGGTCGTGATTTCTTTACTGTATGGAAGTGGTAGTCATGATTCTTGTTTACATTCGTCTAGCACACTGAAAGTCCGTCGCCATCATTGCTGTACATATTTTTCAAATTTCCGTTAAGTCAATCCTATTGGCCTTAATTCTTTTAAGTTTCGCTTTATTAATTTATACGCTGCGCTCAGTGACACACAGTTTGCACCTATAGTGCCCTCCAACCCTATAGTGCCCTCGCACCTATAGTGCCCTCCAACCCTATAGTGCCCTCGCACCTATAGTGCCCTCCAACCCTATAGTGCCCTCGCACCTATAGTGCTCTCCAACCCTATAGTGCCCTCGCACCTATAGTGCCCTCCAACCCTATAGTGCC
>SDVV010006536.1:0-18383 GCA_016164225.1 Gammarus roeselii
GGTCATGTCTGGCATCGCGTACTGGTCATGTCTGGCATCGCGTACTGGTCATGTCGGGCATCGCGTACTGGTCATGTCTGGCATCGCGTACTGGTCGTGTCAGGCATCGCGTACTTGTCATGTCTGGCATCGCGTACTGGTCATGTCTGGCATCGCGTACTGGTCATGTCTGGCATCGCGTACTGGTCATGTCTGGCATCGCGTACTGGTCATGTCTGGCATCGCGTACTGGTCAGGTCTGGCATCGCGTACTGGTCATGTCTGGCATCGCGTACTCTGTTACCCGCACACTGGGCGAATGACACGCGCCTCGGGTGTTTGCAAAGTCCCTCATACGGCGACCACACATTAAATGATTTTTTAGAATTAAATGAACTTAAAAAAAACTTATATTTTACAGATCTTTGATGCAACTCTGTTTTGGAAAACAAATATGGGCGTCCATCTTGAAGGCGCTCACTAATTGTTCAACTCAATCGCTCGTCCTCCCAATATCCATTTCGGTGCGTTTGAGCGTTCAAGATAGGATGTCGTCATAAAATATAATTGCAATTGCCATTATAAATGGTCGAAGGAAGGCTTGTTACGGCGCCCTTATCATGGATGTCTCCAGTAATTTGAAATGAGCGGGCGATAAGAGGAGTCCATTAGCCTAGCCTCTCTAGTTTTCAAGAACATGATCATTTCAGAGACTCAAAATGCGATAAAATGCATTGAAGAGTCTCATTAGCCAACATTTGGGGGGAATCTGCATTTCCGTTCGCGATTACCGTTTGATTCGAGTCATTTGGCCTCTTCGAAAATTAATCAAATGCTTCGTAAGTTAATCAAATGCTTTATAACGTTTCTTGTAATGGCAGGTCTGGTTATTGTTTCGGATGACATCGCTTCACAGCTGTTGGTGGGTTAAGTTTACGAGTGAGCTGTCGCTGAGTTGAAGAGTTAAGTCGTCCTGATAAGTTTATTCGTCGTCGAACATCGTCGAATAATACGTTTAATCGGCATGCCGCTTAAGTGAGTGCTCGATGCTCGGCATGCCGCTTAAGTGAGTGCTTGATGCTCAGCATGCCGCTTAAGTGAGTGCTCGATGCTCGACATGCCGCTTAAGTGAGTGCTTGATGCTCGGCATGCCGCTTAAGTGAGTGCTCGAGTCGACAAGCCTCCGTTGTTGGGATTTACGCTAAACTATCAACTTGCACGAGTTGACAAAAACATTTACGCGGACAAAAATATTCCAAGATGGCTCTCATCTAAAGAAAATTTAAGGGTAAACAGCTCAGGGATTATCTCCAAG
Source organism: Gammarus roeselii (assembly GCA_016164225.1). Taxonomy (NCBI): domain Eukaryota; kingdom Metazoa; phylum Arthropoda; class Malacostraca; order Amphipoda; family Gammaridae; genus Gammarus; species Gammarus roeselii. The sequence continues at coordinate 1,295 of SDVV010006536.1, forward strand.
TGCACCCAATAACAGACTAAGTGTCACAGTTAATTTCCATCGGAGCCATAGCAAGCCTTAGGAGATTGACCTGCAAAAAGCTACATGTGTTAACAGAACCATCCAGTAATTCATGCTTGGCTTTGATTGGTTCGTTGATTCTCATGCGACCAATAGCAGCTAATCAAGCATGAGCACAGGCTGCGGCCCGCGTGCTCATCAACCGGCAACTCTGAATTTCGGCTAGGTTTAATAAATCAGCTTTTTAATAATGAACTCAAATCCAGAATCAGAATCGACGGTCAAAAATAAAAAAATGAACATGTTATGATTGCTCCTTACAAACTTTCCCTCTGAAAATGAGTAAACCTTTATTTATTGATTGGGCCAGAAATTGAAGAACCAATCAATGACTGCTTCAGTCCAGTAATCAATATGCGACACATAACATTATAATATGAAGGACTGGTTCAGGGAAGCTGGCGGGGCGATTACACTGAAAGAATCTGTAATCAATATGCGACACAGAACATTATAATATGAAGAACTGGTTCAGGGAAGCTAGCAGGGCGATTACACTGAAAGAATCTGTATATCAAAAACCCTAGTGGCAACTATCTATTTCATCCATTATAACCATTGGTTGATTTCATTATAATTATCACTGGCAGTTAAACCTGTGTCAACTATGTAAGAAAGGAGCCTAAGTAAGTATATTCTTAAATACAGATGGAGGCTTCGTTACCTTTTCCAGTGCCGCAGATAATTATAGGAAAATCAACCGATGCTAGTTATATGTAATCTAAAATCCTCTGGTTCAAATTACCGGCATCAATCGAAACCGATCAGTATTTGTTACATTATTCGTTATAATTCTAGACATCCTACTAACTAGAAGGATGCCGTCATTATTCTTCAGGGGAATTTCGCTGGAGTTACTATGTGATTAAAAGACGTTATAAATATATATATATATATATGCGTGAATAAACATGTAGCATAATATCCGTCGGCTGATAAACTACTCATCTGTCTAATTTGATGAATATATCTGATTTTCTGTCTCGGGAATATGAAAAAAAGTCAACAATTAAAGCGAATATACTTCATTGCAAAAATGTATACTCAGTAACTCCTTGCTTCATCAAAGCAGTTGTTTGCTTCCGTCTATTCCGACGAAGGATCTGAGCTCCTTATCACGGGAGCTTAAAAATGAGCATTTATGCTAGCCAGGGAATATTAAAAGCAAATATACTGAAAAATAAAATATAATTTTGATCACTTTGCAGCCCTTCAGCTGAGGATTTCCAATCCTCCTTCGCGTTTTGACTTGAGTAAAGTAACATTTTTCAATCGGGCTTCTGTTTTCCGTAGTTTCATTTTATCAGCTGCCTTTCCTTACATTGCTAGTAAGTAAGACAAGTCACTTAATCAAATCTTGTCGACTTTTCAGATAATGTGTAAGATTCCGAACGCTTTTTATTTGGCCAGTCAACGAATCAAAAACCATGCCAGAGGCTCATGATTTGCATATAAATGAAATCCTTATGCGGCGTTAATAGCTTAAATCTCACGGAAACGCAAATTAGTGAAGGAATATAGATAGGGATACTTATCGGTGGGGCATGTGTTGGCCGGAATCCTCTCGTCAACAGTATTGACTTTCTCGAGTTTGATCCTGCATAGGTGCACTAGGATCCAGGTTCGACGCACGCAATCAGATGGTCCTGGTGCCCTCTCGTTTAAAATACGTTAATTGCATCTATGCACAGCGAAGCATCTATGCACGCTCCAGAGCGTTAGGGACCACTTCGGAACTTTATGGCTGTTCAGTTGAACTCAGACCAACACTCAGGTCATAGTTGCTATATAACTCGGGCACGTAACTCTACCATAAGCCCACTAACCATTGCAGAGCATCTTTGTCTCTTTATCTTGAGATTTTATTTGGACTCATTATCTGTATTATCGAAGATACTTTTGTGACGATCTTGTCCAACTCTGCATCCAGAATAGGATTGGCAGTTATTGTTCCCCTTCCGGCTCAGTTTTCGTGGTCGTTTCTTCACCTGTCTGTGTTTGTTCACCTGTCTGCGTTTGTTCACCTGTCTGCGTGGAAACTTAATATTGTTAGCTCTAACGAGTCAGACATCCCATGAACAGAGCTTGCGTGATTCCCGCGGGGGTCCAACTCTCTCCACATCCATCACAGGTGCACCGGAATTTGACAGGATATCATTGCAAATCCTGCTCAGACTGACAGTGGGTCTTGCCCCAGTGGATGTAGGCAAGTCTATTTTAATTACCCCTCAAGTAACTGCATCAAGTTCTTCATGAAGTGTTCATCAGCTCCTGCTATTTGAGCGGCGGTTACTCTGGTTAAAATTGTAGTAATGCTTTACTAGGCTGTGACCATTCGTGAGGCCACTCGGACTGGCATTCAATTGTTGGTCAGTTGCCCTCTGGCCAATTTACTGGATCGTCTCCCGCAACGCTATGGACGAAACTCTACTTGAATAGATATTAATATGCTCAATAGCATTATCAGTTTGGTTTGTGGATTCGTTTTATAATTATTTCTATTAGATCTGCAATGAACTAGATGCGGGGATAAAAAAGGGCACAAGCTCGCGTGAGAGAGTTAAAGACACTCAGAAGGTTTACGTGAACGAAAACATGCCCTCTTTCTTCATCACCATTGGGATATTATTTTTTTAAGCTTGTTCTCGAACATCGTGTCGAATTGTAATCGAGTAATATACAGTTTTCCCCCCCCCCCTTCCCCCTCTAACCTGATCTGAGGTCAATCATGCGGCTCCTGTAATAGGAGGCGAGTGTTGTTAGGTCCCGCCTGTCTACCTGGCTAACTTCATCTGAACCTCGCCATGCCCCTGTTATGTTTACCCTCAATAGTACAGGGCAAACGTACAGAGGAGAGTAGCTTAGAGCACTCAGCAATTTAGTAATAAATTTATGTGTATCGTTTGTGGACGGGAGGGTTTTCACCTCACATTGCAAAACATTAAAGAAAATTGTGTTGTAGGACAGAAGGACAGTCGACCAGAGAGTATCAACGTTGACTGATCAGTGAAACCGTTGAACGAAGAGTGGACCCAAAGAGTGGGTCATATATCAAAGTCTGGGACGATTACAAATATTTCGGAAGTTTGGTTCGATCTGAAAATTTCTCATTGCGTCAAATTTTAAAGACGTTGGTTTCTCCTTTTAATGATTCACCTCATTTTGAAGTATCACTGTGAAAAGGCAATAACGGTTCAATATGATGACTTGGTACAATCTTTCGTTGTTAACCGCTGTCCAAATATTAATACATTTATCTACACTGAAGCGTTGCACTCGTCGTTTAAAACAGTGTACTGATAAATGTGAATAATAATTTGATGTATTATAAAAAAAGCCGAGCAAGTTCTCGGTTTTTCTGTTTCTTTTTTGATTGAATCATGGGGTATATTAAACCACGGAGTTCTTAAGAAGCGTATCCAAAAACACCAAATCAATATCACAACTGATATTTGTCCAGGACATTGAATTCCCTGTTTATGCTCAGTTTTGCCGCTCAAACGTATCCGTGCACCTTCCTTCATCTCGCCCGTGCTGTTGGAGTACAGTAAATTTGTTATGATCTTCCAGTGTTATTATCAGTCCAGAGCCGAACGTTGACGGGATATGCAAAAGTTGGACCACGTTCATAAAATGGTCAATAGATCCTGTCTTTCGACAGAGTGAACAGTAAGCAGCCTGGTGGACAGGACTGTTTACGGGCCAGGCTGGTATAGTATGACATACTTTTCTTCAAGTTGATAAGCATGTACAGTAAATGATAAGCAAATACAAATAAATTGTTTTATTTGCTATTTGAAAATAATGCTATGATCGAATAATTTTGGGAAATAAAACTTGGTTAAAGGCATGCGTTATAACAGATTAGTTCTAAAAACTCGTTTCTGGCCCATGAAAACATTTCATTACACTAAAGAAATCGTATAACATCAGAGCTGCAAGTCACGAAGACTCGTCTCTGATATAAGAAAATATTTGACAACAGACTAAATGAAAAATCGTAAGCATCGTTCATTAACCGTCAACTTTGACCGACGGTGGTTAATGATTGTCCTACGGGGAACTGCGTATTCTACTTTCGAACGTCATCACGTAGAAGAAAACTCACTGTGATCATCTAAAAATGATTTACATTTTGTAAAATTGACGATACAACTCGTAGAACGGAAATGAAAACAATTTCCATCAATCCTGTCCTGATCGCTCGTCGTTTCGACTGTGAACGAACTTCAACGACACAGAGTTACTGAGCCTTGAATTGTTGCTGGAAGATATTTTCTATTGATTATTTGCCGCTTTTGTCAGGTATAAATGGAGGAACATCGACCAAAAAATCATGATTGTACTTAATTGTGTAATCTAGTTCATGGCATGCAATACTGTTGATTTTTTTCCATTTGCTACGAGTTTCTGGAGTCGTTCAACGATGCTGATAGAACAGACCCGAGTTTCGATTAGATTATAGGCTAAATGTTTGTTTAAGATAATAATTCTAGGAATAGTGGCCATACGCACATGAATGTATTATTTATTCATCTTTTTTTTTCCTCGAATGTGCTAGTGCAAGCAGCTATTGCAAAATATGGACTGTATAGTGAGGGCATACAAAAATATAGACTTAAATGCAAATTTCAATCAACTTGAACATGTATACCGAATGTATTTGGTGTTCACTGGTCACATTAACTCAGTATTAAATCTTGTTCCAGATGAAATATATACATTTTCAAATCAATATATTTGCTCATGGAAACGAAGACTGGCCAAATCGATCTCTGGTCCAATGAAATATAACATTAATGGTTACAAATCCCACGCTAATTTTCATTGGCAGATTGCTGTGACGTTTCTGTCAGTGGAACGATAAATGATAACACAGTGGTATTTAAAATCGTGGACAATCAGGAAATATTCGTGAAAACAATCAGTACTTTCAACGTACTTTTTAATTCGGTAGTATAAACATACGCGGTAAAACTTGGATCTCGAAAGATGTTGTGATCGTGTACTGAAACAAATAACAACTGAGTTAATTTTCTCGAGTATTCTTTAACTAATGAGGTCAATGGTAACCTGAAGATTCTTGTACAAGCCAACATTGCCTCGGGTCGGGCAATATCAACTGTTGTTCCCGCTCAACCGTATTTTTCATATGTATTTGCAGTCGGCAGCCACTAAGTTGACACGAGAAAAAACGTTAGTAGTTCATTTACGCTTCTAGGGTGTCTGGTCACAATATTTGTAGCCTCATAATTTACCATAAATTCAGATAATAAATATGAGATAAATAGATCATTCCACACAGCAGTTGAGGGTTGACATTTTGTTTAATAATCGATGAGCTCTTTGTTTCACTTTGAGTGTTCAAGCGAAGGATCGTCCCGGAAGAACTAATTTCAAATGCATCGCAGGAGATCAATGATCTGTCCATTGACAACTGAAAATATGGGAAACTGATCTATTTAACGAACCGTGGCATCAGGAATATTGATTTTGATCTTATATAATATGAGTTGGAATTCTCACACACTGCATTCGAAGATAAATGTTTCCGATCACATTTATAAAGGAAAAGGTTCAATCAATTTGTTATTCAAGGCATATTGTGTCACTAGACACAACAAGAAATGAAAATTTGGCTTTCGGATCCTCTTAACCCGAGGCTATTATCTGATTTCAACACATATATCAATTATTTAGAATGTATAATTTCATATTAAACGTCATACCTAAGGGATTTGTAGACATCAGTGCCAATATGAAGGGATGTGTGGACATCAGTCTCATGATCAAGGTATGTGTAGAAATCAGTGTCATGATCAAGGGATGTGTAGACATCAGTGTCAATATCAAGGGATGTGTAGACATCAGTGTCAATATCAAGGGATATGTAGACATCAGTATCAATATCAAGGGATGTGTAGACATCAGTCTCATGATCAAGGGATGTGTAGACATCAGTGTCAATATCAAGGGATGTGTAAACATCAGTTTCAATTTCAAGGGATGTGTAGACATCAGTCTCATGATCAAGGGATGTGTAGACATCAGAGTCAATATCAAGGGATGTGTAGACATCAGTGTCAATATCAAGGGATGTGTAGACATCAGTGTCAATATCAAGGGATGTGTAAACATCAGAGTCAATATCAAGGGATGTGTAGACATCAGAGTCAATATCAAGGGATGTGTAGACATCAGTGTCAATATCAAGGGATGTGTAGACATCAGAGTCAATATCAAGGGATGTGTAGACATCAGTGTCAATATCAAGGGATGTGTAGACATCAGTGTCAATATCAAGGGATGTGTAAACATCAGAGTCAATATCAAGGGATGTGTAGACATCAGAGTCAATATCAAGGGATGTGTAGACATCAGTGTCAATATCAAGGGATGTGTAGACATCAGAGTCAATATCAAGGGATGTGTAGACATCAGTGTCAATATCAAGGGATGTGTAGACATCAGTGTCAATATCAAGGGATGTGTAAACATCAGAGTCAATATCAAGGGATGTGTAGACATCAGAGTCAATATCAAGGGATGTGTAGACATCAGTGTCAATATCAAGGGATGTGTAGACATCAGAGTCAATATCAAGGGATGTGTAGACATCAGTGTCAATATCAAGGGATGTGTAGACATCAGTGTCAATATCAAGGGATGTGTAGACATCAGAGTCAATATCAACTTTTGACTTGTGTCCCAATCACAACAATCATCATCTCTCCATTCATCTCGCCGCACAATTCCTCGTATCGCTCCCAAGCCCCCTTCCTCGTCGGTTATAGAACCTCCCATCCAGCTCCTCTTCTCGTGGTGGATGTGTCCCCTCACGTCCTTCCTGTAAAGCCACAATAGACGGGAACGTTCATGTAAGTTCGTTCATCCCACGGGTACTGCATTTGGTCGACGATTGTTAGTTACGAGGGCTGATGAAACATTTGCGTTTCGTTCGATATTTGTTCATCGATTTTTATTTGACAATGTCAGGTCGTTAGAGATATGACTGCATCTGGTCGTCGTTGAGCATTAGTGAAGATTTGGAACATTCCTTTGGGTATGAAATAGATTGCTGACGGACTGCGTTCAAAACTGCCGAACTCCAAGAAGTTATAATATGGGCGAACACATTTTTATGATAACAAGTGATCGAAGGTCTGGCTCGTGATAAATAATTGGAATGTTTAACACTGTCTCGGTTAGTTATTTACATATTACAGTCTCTGGGTATGTTTAATGTATTCATTTGACAGGTTGGTCCGTTTTTGCAGATAATTGGAACAGTAAATACAAACGTGTATCTTAATAACGCACAACAGCATGCTAGTTACCCCTTCACAACAAGCATTTCCGAAATATCTTGGAAGCGATTAATGCCATACTGCAAAGTCTGGTAAGATTACGTAGAAGCATGGTAAAAATAAATAAAAAACGTTCAGGAAAACCAATATCTCACGCCAGTTTTATAAATTAATGTTTATTGGTAAACGGACTGGAATTTTTAACCACCACAAACAAAATCGTCTCATATCAGCTAGTTAGGTTTTCTTAAAGCATTTTTGTGGTCGAATGCCCTGTTTTCATGTTATAAATGTGTAAGCTATTTCTACACCCCAAGAGTACGGTGAGGGCAGTAAGCACTACTAACAACGGTAACATGAGAAGTGTTTCTGGCTTACACTTCCTCAACAACTGTATCCTTACACTTGCCGCCCACAAACAGTTAAGACGCTGGTGGGCCCAGCTGCCATAACAAATTGGGCCGATAATTGGTAACGCCTCGTGAGTTACAAAGCCCTTCCGGAGAATGCAATTCGAGGGTAATTGCCGACCCAATATGAAGTCCTTCCTTCCCCTCCTCCCCAAACCTACCCATGTATCAATTGGGGAACATAGAGATAGCAGTTGCTGCGCAAATGGTGTTATATCGACTCAACAAACGTCATAGGACCAACTATTTCAACAGCAATAGAGATTCATTCTGCACGCCAGACACTTGAAGAGCCGAACATCTATTGCAATATCAGATGAGGATTATTCCATCATATTCTAAAATATAGGTGAGCATGACTCAATTAAGACTGGTTACATTTCGAGGAGAAATGGCCGTCTGTCTGTACATACGAACGAAAGCATCCAACAGAAGACGCCTTTCGACATAATTGTGATGTGTGGTAGATTTCCAATTCTTTTCGGAAGTCACATTGTGAAGAGTCAAAAAATTATTCTTGTATTTCATCTGGGCTCTACTGAGCTAAACGATACTATACTTGATAAAATAGGGTTTCAATAATTTGTTATTATTCTGCATATTTCCAATCCGCGGGTTTCTCGAACTGTTAGCGTGCTCTAGAGGTTCACGTGTAATAGAAGCTGTTGACGCTCCAGAGGTTCACGTGTAATAGAAGCTGTAGACGCACCAGAGGTTCACGTATAATAGAAGCTGTTGACGCTTTAGAGATTCACGTGTAATAGAAGCTGTTGACGCTCTAGAGGTTCACGTATAGTATAAGCTGTTGACGCTCCAGAGGTTCACGTGTAACAGAAGCTGTTGACGTTTCAGAGGTTCACATGTAATAGAATCCGTTTATTACGCTCAGGAGGTTTGCTTTCAATGAAAGATGTTGATGATCTAGAGATTCGCGTGTAATTGAAACTGTTTTTCAAAATCAGATTGTCTAACCAGTCATTAGAAGTAGAGAAAATTATCTATCACTAAGTAAAGAGGTCTATACTACAGGTCAATTTTTAGTTGCTGACATTTGTAACAAAATTTGTTCGGATGATCTGTAACCATTAATAACTAAGCCAACGTGCACAACTGCCGCATCTTTAACTCTAATAGATGCATATTTTACCGACATTGTTTATTGTTTAACTTGTCATATATGATCATTTCAACTGTCCCCGACCCGCACCAAGAGAAGAGCTTCGAACCCACACTAAAAGAGGAGCTTTTTCACAATTTCACGGTACGACGCAGATTCGACGTATATCATCCATTATTGAGGCAAGGAGCATCTTCCCATGGAGGGACTTTGCCGACACGATGGTATTTGTCTTCTTCCTTTTCTGCCATACCTTCGGGAGAGACAAAAAAAAGAGACAAATGTGATAAGATAGAAAATTATGAACTAGCTAGTGCGGATGAAGGACTGCCGGCGACTCAGCGGCGTTGGTCGAGGAGCCGCAACAGCAGCATTCACCCCCACACCCCATAATATACGAAAATTGAACCCGCACCAGGAGGAGAGCTTTGCCCAACTCTACGGTACGGTGTAGATTCGATGATATCACCAATTGTTGAGTTAGTAAGTATCCTCCAATGGGGTCACCTTGCCGACACAATGGAAGGCTTTCTTTCCGTCGAATCTTCCTTACCTTGGTTGTGGAAGAAATAAGAAATAAAAAATAGCTAAGAAATTGCGAGCCACTCTGTGCGGGTGAAAGTCTGCCGGTGACCAAGCGGCACTTGCCGACGAGCTGCAACGGTATCATTCATCACCACACCCCATGATATACGAAAATCGAACCCTCACCAAGAGCAGGGCAATTGCTCAACTCTACGTAGATTCGACCATATCATCCATGGTTGAGACAGTGAGTATCTTCTTATTGAAGGATCCTGTCGATACGATGATACTCTTTCTTTTCTTCACTTCTTCACTCCGTGTCAGGAGGGAAAACGAAACGTATAAGGTGATGGACACCTGTCACCCACCTTGAAATATTTTGGAGATGCCCCTATGGCAATCTCACTTTGAAATATCTAGGAGATACCCCTCTGGTATCTCACTTTGAAATATCTTGGAGATGCCCCTCCGGCATCTCACTTTGAATTCTATTCCTTGTACAATGTGGATGACTAACCGTCTTATCTCCTGTAGCGCAGATTTGGACGAGACTTATTGCAGCAGGGCGCAGAGAGACATAACTCTAAACTTTTTTCCCCAGATGAAATATCTTGGATAGGCCCCTCTGGCGTCTCACCTTAGAATATCTTGAAGATGCCCCTCTGGCGTCTCTCCTTGAAATATCTGGGGAATGCTTTTCTGGCATCTCACCTTGAAATATCTTGGATATGCCTTTCTGGCATCTCACTATGAAATATCCTGGAGATGACCCTCCGGCATCTCACTTTGGAATCTATTCCCTTGTACAATGTGGTTAACTAGCCGTCTTCTCTTCTGTAGCACAGATTCGGGTGGGACCTGGTGCTACAGGGATCGGAACAACATATAAATGCAAACCTCCTTCCCACAGATGTTCGACAAAATGTCAAAATTTAATGATCGATTTGCTCTTTTACGGATAAACTCTATGCTAGCTGCTTGTCAAAACATACAAATAATTGCTTCTCCTGACTATTGTCTAAATTCAACATTAAAATTCTGATATTTTGCCGTTTTTTGACCTAATTCTGCGCTAACTATTCGTCAAATAAAAAAGTATATGTCTCATTTGACTAAACTCAGGAGTTGCCACAAGCACCTTTTTTTATGAGATGTCCTTCTGACATATCACATGAAATTTGATAAGCTCTTGTTGGACCATTTTTTGAAAATTCCTACCTAGACTCTCGATCAGCTAAGGGCAGGTCCATCATAAGGAGAGGTCACTCCCTCCCACGTATCACTTTGAAATGCGACAACCTTCAAGGAACCACTTGCGTACAGACGACTCGATCTTGTGAGCACATGGGGAGGACCACTACACAGGCAACTGGGTGTGGTGCTCATCCTAAACGTGCATATACTTGTCAACTTTTTCTTTCCATATGCTTCTTTTGAAATAGTCTCAATACCTAGTTGGAGTGCGTTTGACCCAACCACTGGGGCAAGCCGACAGGCATGCGCTCGAAGAAAAGTATGAGTCCGCTGAGCGTATGGGCGTGACTGTCTCTGCTCGACCGTCGAGATGCGACCGCTTGAAACCTAATTTTTTCGCTTCCCATCTTGTTCGCCCCGTTCCCGCATAAGTCAATCTGATTCTCGATCGCTTTTTCTCCGGAGCTTAAATGCCGCGGGTAGTAGTAGGGTAGTAACAAGCATTGTGGTGATGATAGTTGTGGTTTCTCGCCTTTCTATCATTACAACCTTCTTTTTCTCTATGTATGAGCAAATTTCTATTCTCGTTGACTATCCCACACTCTTCGTTCGCTTCTTTCAAAGAAACACTCGACATGAGCACTCGTGCTCGTTTGTTTTCTTTCTCTGAACTAATCCATTACTTTTCTTCTATTCAGAAGCCAAATCGTCACCCGACATTAATTAAATATCGTTATATACCAACCGCACGACATTAATGTTATAATGCACCCATAAACTCACATATAATTTTACAAGGTTTCGTAGTGAATTAATTTAGCTCTTTGCTAGTATACTATTTCAGCTCTTCGCTCGTGTACTAATTCAATTGTTCGCTAGTGCACTAATTCAGCTGTTCGCTAGTGTACTAGTTCAGTTGTTCGCTAGTGCACTAACTCAGCTGTTCACTAGTGTACTAGTTCAGTTGTTCGCTAGTGCACTAACTCAGTTGATCGCAAAGGCACTAATTCAACTGTTAGCTAGTGTACTAATTCAGATGTTCGAGGTACATTTCCCCCCATAAAAGGAGGGCTTCGCCCTAGACAAGTTAAGAACCCTTGGATGACTTTAGGTTTAGGTTTACATGTCTTACATGTCTACATGTCTAAACATGTCTAAATCCCAACGTTATTGTTGGTATATTCTCTCTAAAACATAAAGACTGTACCGTCGATTCAAGAAGCATCCACGAACTCAAAAAACATGAATATATATTCACAAATGTGCTTTCACTACGCAGTCTGCGGTTTCAAAAGCGGATTGAGACCTCTTAAAACTAAAATAAAGTTGAATGTCTTGTGTAACCTTCTTGACTATAATAATCTGAGTAACTTGAATCAGCTTATTATGAATCCACAAACGATTCAAAATGCCTTCATTACTTACTGTATTAGTCTAATTGGTCTCCTACTTGACCCTATTACTGGAAACAAAAATCCCTTATGAACATTAGCTAGAGAATGCAATCCTCGAAGAGCTACTCAATAAACCCGTGAGCATCAACTAGGTAGATCAATCATATAAGTGGTTTCATAAATAATCCCGTCACTGGCTAGGATAATACACCAACTAATGTGATGAATTATCTGGGATTAGTGCTATAGCTCCCTTAATCCATTTCATCAATGTCTCATCAGTAGGGAATTTTTCCCCAAGCACTCAAAATTGATAAATATATATATATAATGTGGTGAAACAATATAAATAAATAATGCTAACTATCAGTCCGGCCCGTCATGAGTTCAGTTTTTGACAATGCTCTGCTTGACTTGGTTACAACCTCTCTTTGAATCTTATAATTTAGTCAGTCAAAATCAATAAGGCTCACAGGCTATCAAGAAAAAATAACATTACAATAAAATTCACTGGCGAGGTTATTTCGGCATTTGGTAGAGTGTACGTCACTATTGCAACTTCTGTGCCTGTGTACCTAGGCAAAGTTTTGGATTTTGGGAAGCATGGTGCTTTGGAAATTCAATCACGTCACTGTGGCCTTGGTTCGATGGACATAACCCAGTAGCATCCAATAAACAATTTGAATTTGGCAAACAACTTTAGCAAACAGTCCTTTGTAATGCAGCCTTCTTATTCACCTCCTTCTGATTAGCTGTATAAACGTATATACAAAACAAACCTATGACCTGCTTTTCGTAGTCGAAAGGGTTTCATCAGAAGAGTATCCTATGCGCTAACAGACGTGCCCCTCTTAGTCTCGCTATCGTTAATGGTATATTATCTAACTGTGTCACTTCATTATTTTTTCCCCTGAAATCCATTTAGGTTTTAGTAACCTAAGATCGGCTAAATATTGGAGTTCAATTACTAAAAAGATGTGAACGATTATCAGTATAGGTACCAATATGGGAAAAATAAAATTATATACGTTAGAACTTCTTCGTGCAGGAATTCTTGAAGAGTAGTGTACTTCCTTCATGCAATTTGCCATGCCAATTGTTTGTTATTCTTCACTGTCACGCCCTTTCCAATGTGTGATTTTCATTGTTTCATAAACTCATATTTCCTCATATCTCGAACATGTAGGAATCTGTTCAATTTTTAACCTGATTTCAATAGCTCGTTGAAATCTTTTTATTATATTTTTACGTAATCTGTCATTTGAATTCTGAAATTTCAAAATTTGTAATCGTCAATCAATCATAACTTGGGTAGAGGTAATAGACAATTCCATGTTGGACTTCTTCTATCTCAGTATTTATTACATGTCAATGTTCTCAGTGCCATTTCACGATTGAGTTAATGTCGGTTGACCTAATCTATTGTACTTATGGATCTAGAAATCAATAGTTCAATGTAACGTTTTCCTTTGCCTTGATAGATTGAAAAAATGAAGGATAGAGAGTGTCCTCCACAAACTCATTGTTTGGTGTTATGTAAAGGTAAATTGATTCACTATCCTTAGTTAGAAGTTAATATTATATATATTCAAATAGCAAATGATGTTTACAGAACAGCTCACGCCAACGAAGACAGTACAATTTGTTTTGTGTATTAAGATATTTTCTGCATTTTGTCAACCCGTCATCATACCAAGACCAACTTTAAACATTTGATTCTTGAATCTTCAAGACCTTCTGAAATTGTATTTTTCCAAAGTCTCTAATTCTCGACCCGCAGCATCAGAGGCTGGTGCTGCAGTCGGGCACGCAACCTGCAGCACCAGAGACTAGTCCTTCAGTCGGGCTTGCAATTTGCAGCTCCAGCGGCTGGTACTGCTGTCAAGCATTCAACCTGTACCCCCAGAGGCTGGTCCTTCAGTTGGACACGCAACTTGCAGCACCAGAGCCTGGGACTATAGTTGGGCACTCATTCTGCAAAACCAGATGCTGGTACTACAGTCGGGCACGCAACCTGCAGCACCAGAGGCTGGTACTGCAGTCAGGCGCGCAACCTGCAACTCCAGAGGCTGGTACTGCAGTTGGGCATTCAACCTGCAGCACCAGAGGCTGGTTCTGAAGTCGGACACGCGACCTGCAACACCAGAGGCTGGAACTGCAGTTGGGCATTCAACCTGCAGCCCCAGAGGCTGGTCCTGCAGTCATTGTGAGCGTTGACTAATCTTACTGAATATTACTTCTTTATAGTTCACGGGAAAACACCATGCGCATTGCAAAGTTAATCATTTATGAACCCTACAACACGTTTTTAAGCAGTTTTGGTGAGATGACGGATACATTGATAATGTTCGCATGCAAATGAGGAATTGGTCAACTTTCCTGTCGTTTTGGTATAATTTCGCATCTTGCTGTACCACATCTTCTCTCAAATGTCTCATCGGGGACGATGTATCATTCGATACCATATATACTAGAATAAATCACTCAATGCGTAGCCGTAATTATAAGCCGTGCAGAGTCATTTACACCATTAATATGATGTGGACAGCACATTTTGATACAATGGATATTACCGAATCCTTCGTAATTTTATAAACATTTTATTACCAGCCGTATTATTATCAACTGTCTAGGTATGAATATAGTTTTATCGCTATTTGATAGTAAATATCAAGGTCAAAGAGGACCCTTTCCTTTGACGATGCCCCAGCGATAAAACACATTGGTACATGACCCCGACATTAAGTGAACGTTCCTCGTTGATGACTTGCAGTATACTCGTAGGTTATGTCTTCAGCATCAGTTTGAAGAAGGAGGCCAACAATGCTGGGACGAAGTAGTGATGTCTTCAGCAGTATGAAGAAGGAGGCCAACAAAGCTGGAACGAAGTATTGATGTCTTCAGCAGCAGTTTGAAGAAGGAGGCCAACAAAGCTGGAACGAAGTTTTGATGTCTTCAGCAGCAGTTTGAAGAAGGAGGCCAACAAAGCTGGAACGAAGTTTTGATGTCTTCAGCAGCAGTTTGAAGAAGGAGGCCAACAAAGCTGGAACGAAGTTTTGATGTCTTCAGCAGCAGTTTGAAGAAGGAGGCCAACAAAGCTGGAACGAAGTTTTGATGTCTTCAGCAGCAGTTTGAAGAAGGAGGCCAACAAAGCTGGAACGAAGTTTTGATGTCTTCAGCAGCAGTTTGAAGAAGGAGGCCAACAAAGCTGGAACGAAGTTTTGATGTCTTCAGCAGCAGTTTGAAGAAGGAGGCCAACAAAGCTGGAACGAAGTTTTGATGTCTTCAGCAGCAGTTTGAAGAAGGAGGCCAACAAAGCTGGAACGAAGTTTTGATGTCTTCAGCAGCATGAAGAAGGACGCCAACAAAGCTGGAACGAAGTATTGATATCACATGTTAGAGCGAAGTGAGAAAACAATCAAAGGTGCAACTCCTAAAATGAAACAGTCCGAGTATTAATAGTAATAATAATGGTAATGTAACTTGGATTGACAGATCCTTGCGTGACTTTAGACAATCAATGATCGATTCCGATTGTCAAGGGTTTTTAGAATGCAAAAGTATTCAATGTCAATTGGTGTCTCTCATGTCTGAAGATGTATTGATAACGATGCAAGTTCACGTTAGCATGATGCAGGATTATTCTAACATGAAACAAGTATATTCCTGATTACACGGTAATTCATAGTGTCTTAGTCATGTTGTTTACACTATTGTCCTTTTCATCATTATACAAACCAAATGGGATGGGCATCAGCGTCGGGAACCCCATACTATTTCACAAGTGATCCCGTCAACCCTTTCCTTTGTTCCTTAATATGTTCACAGTTCCTGATTATAATCTCATCATTAGAACAGGAGCGTATACACATAATTATCTGAAAAAGCTGTCATTCTATCATACAATGTGTGCTTCATTTTTCCTTCATTCAATACGCTCTACTCGTATCTGAATACTGTCCAGCCACTCATCACAACTGACTGCCAAGCCATTCATAACCTCTGTCCAGCCCCTCGTCACCACTGTACAGCCACTTATCACCACTGTCCAGCCCCTCGTCACCACTGTACAGCCACTTATCACCACTGCCCAGCCCCTCGTCACCACTGTCCAGCCACCCATCACAACTGTTCAGAAACTCATCACCACTGTCCAGTTACTCATCTCCAATGTCCAGCCACTCATCACCAATGTCCAGTCCTCCTCACCACTGTTCAGTCACTCATCACCAATGTCCAGCCACTCATCACTACTGTCCAGCCACTCACCACCACCGTTAAGCCCCTCATCATCACTTTCCAGTTACTCATCGCCAATGTCCTGCAACTCATCACCACTGTCCAGCCACTCATCACCACTGTTTTGCCACTCAACATCAGATACCAGTTACTCATCACCACTATCCAGCCACTTATTACTACTGTACAGCCAGTTATCACCACTTCCCAACCACTCATCATCACTGTACAGCCTCCATCATCACTGTCCAGCCACTCATCACTACTGCCCAGCCACTCATCGCCACTGTCCAGCCACTCATCACCTCTGTCCAGCTACTCATCACCACTGTCCAACCACTCATCACCACAGTCCAGACACTCATCACCACTGTCCAGTCACTCATCACCACTGTCCAGCCCCTCGTCACCATAACTTTTTGTGATGATCAAGGAGAGGACGCATCTACAATTCATTAAGTCAACAATAGAATACTGCACCAATCTTCACAGTCGATACTGAAGAGGGGATGAGTGATAAAAAGAGTGACAGCACTATTATTATGTGCTCTTTTGAATTGAACTTTGAGGTAAAATGTAATGCCATACATCACAGGTTGGTGCAACACAACATAAAAAGTTACTGTTAAATTTTGGTCTGTATCTCTCTGTGACTCAATTGCATGTTAGATTGTTTATATTTTTATCAAGTTAGTTTATAAATTCATCATGTCTGCGTGACTTACCTCGTGTGGAGTATTTCACCTGCACTTCCGACTAAGATCCCAACTGCGTGCCTTGGCTCTTCTGGAGTATTTGCACTCCTCTTTCGACCAATATCCCAACTGCGTGTCATGACTCTTA
>SDVV010006537.1:0-18383 GCA_016164225.1 Gammarus roeselii
TAGTTTGGTAGTTAGCGGGTTGATATTTGTATTTTGGCTTGATGCAGTAGCTTCGTTACGAGAATCTATCTACCACATAACAATGTGGATTTATTGTCAGTTATTATATTGTGTTATGTATACCTAATAATGATCGGTCGATATATGTTGAATTTGTTTTGTTTACGGAATTTTGAATAGTTATCTCATACTGTTATAGGAACTTTTCGAAAATTCTTGGTTTGTATCTTCCATGTAGCATAATATTTTCAAGCATAATTGGTTGGTTATTCCATCATTTGGTATTTTTATATGTATTTATATGACATTCTGATACGACTAAGTCATGATTACTTCAGGTAAAGAAGTGTTAATTTAACCCTGTTGTGACTGAGTTGGAGAGTAATTGCATCAGATTTGTATATACTATTCCAGTAAAAGTATTTCATATTATTTACAATAGGTTTCAGCTTATGTTGCACGCATGTTTTGCCAACTTATTCACGTTAGTTACATGGTTGGTTACATGCTAGTTTTTTTCTCGTACACTATGGTTTTTAATGTATGCTTTGGGTATGTAGAGAATTGATCTTCTTACTTTATTATACTCGAGCGTTTTAGTATGTTTCTTTCAGTTTTGTATATTCTTCGTAGAGTTTTCATCTTCAACACAATCTGTTAGTTAATTATACAATATGGGAATATTAGGATATATTACGTTTGTACTTGAAGTGTTGAACATTATTTCATTTATAATTTAGCTACATGTTGTACAGTTTTGGTGTTTTATATATCCTGGTACATGTTTGACTTGAATAATATACATATAGAAGATTCCTTCTGTTACAAACTTGGCCGTGTAGTTAGCTTATTGTATGTTTATTGTTGGATCATACTTCAATATTTAGGAGGAGTTAGAGGACTCCCATGGGCAAAAGCTCGTTGCGTATATGCCTATTTGTATAAGTAGACCGATTTACTATGATGGACACCCTTAGTGTATTACAATTTTTAATATGAATTAGAGCAGAGTAGATAATTACGTAGTTATTTTATTATTGATGCATGATTTTTTCCACGATAATCATTTGAATTTATGTTTAAAAAGTGTAAGTCCTACTGCTTCTGTGTAGAATTTCGCCATTGAACACTAGCAAGTGTGTAAATTTACGTTTTAGAAAACGATTCACTGGATGGATGGGTCCTGATGTAGAGGCGGCTTACACTTTTGGTGGTCATTTGTAGTTCGTCCAAGTTCAACGTGAATTCGTAAGTTTTATTTGGATGCTGGTCTTAATTTCCATGGGTTTGTTAGAGAGGTTATCTGACAAGCTGCTGATCGTTGTAGTGATTTACTTAGGTCGTCAGTGAACAGAAGCCCAGCTTTTTATAGTCACACACTCTTTGCGACGCATGTCAGGCCCATTAGTAGTGTATAACGGTACAAGACGCTATTCTTGTAAAATCGACGTGAATTTGCACATAACATTTCAGCGGCGTGGAGGTAGTCATCGCGAAGGTGGGCGACGTGAAGGTATGGAAGGAGGGTCGGGGACTTTCGGCCCTACGCTTTTGAATATTCATTGGGAAGGTTGATGTTATGAACATTTCAGTTTATATCATTAAATAAAGTTTATTATATTTATATAGGTTTTTTCTTCTTCAGATAGCTGGATTGGGGTGGTTTTGTTTGTTCCTTCCTGTTATTCATTTGATGTTTATTCGGTTCTGGTAGTAATAATGTTATAACACATTTCTCGAGGGGGGGGTGTAGGGATCCGCTAGGCAAAAAGTTGGATGAGCTCCTGGAAAACTAGGTGAGATTGCTCATATTTGTTATCTGAATTGTATCTTCCTATGACTGATATGTCATTATTTCTTTGTGTGAGTGTTCATACCATTATATATATTTATGTCTGGATTATAATTCTATATATTTTTCTATACATCAATGTTTGTATTCCTATCTAGTAGGGGTATAATTGACTCAATCTTAGTGGTTGGATGCTTAATACCAGCCTGATATTGAGTTTAGGCAATGTTCTGGGTATTTTACAATCGTTTCTTTCATATGTATATAATATCTATAGGAATAGTATGGTACAATATTTTGGTAGTTGACGGGTTGATGTTTATATTTTGGGTTGATGCAGCAGCTTCGTTACGAGAATTTATCTACTCCTATAACGCATTATCCAGGTTTGAACCACCTAAATCGGTGTACCATTGACGCGGTATTCCAATAGCGAGAGTAGCTAAACGATGCGAATTTATTGTAAGTTATTATATTATGTTACGTATATCTAGTAATGATCACTTGATTTATGTTGAATTTTTAATGTTTTCGGAATTTTGAATAGGTATCTCATACAGTGGTTGGATTTCTTAGGATATTTTAGGATTGCATCGTCAATGTAGCACACTATTTCTGGAATAATTTGATCGGGTTTTTGCATAATTCTTCTTATTTTATAATAACATGACAATTTTAGCATATTTTCACTCAGTTTTGTATATCCTTTGTACAGTTTCGATCTTAGATGCAAGTTATTGTTTTTTTTTTTACAATTATAGGAATATTAGGATATATTACGTATGTATCTGCAATGTGGAACAATATTTCAGGTATAATTTAGTTAGATGTTGTATATTTATGGTGTTTTATATATCTTCTTACATCCCGGCACAATGTTTGACGTGGATAATATTAAATTTAGAAGATTCCATTTGGTACAAACTTGGTCTTGTGGTTGTTACTTTATTGTATATATAGTGTATGACCGTAGTTCAATATTTAGGAGGAGTTAGAAGAGTCCCCTTGACCAAAGCTCGTTGCGTATATGCCTATTTGTATGAGTATACCGATTAACTATGATGGATACCCTAGTGTATTACAATTTTTAATTTTAATTAGAGCAGAGTAGAGAATTACGTAGTTATTTTTTGATTGTTATATGATTTTTTCCAGGATAATCAAAGGAATGTATGTTTGAGATGTGTAAATCCGTACTGCATCTATGTGGAATTTCGTAATTGAACCATAGCAAGTGTGTAGTTTGACGTTTTAGAAAAGATTTACTGGACGGATGGGTCCTGGTGTTGAGGCGGCTCACACTCTTTGGTGGTTATTTGGAGTTTGTCCAAGTTCAACGTGAATTTGTAAGTTTATGTGAATGGCGGTCATAAGTTCCATGGGTTTGTTAAAGAGGTTATCCGACAAGCTGCGGATCGTTGTAGTGATTTACTTAGGCCGTCAGTAAACAGAAGCCCAGCTTTTTATAGCTACACTCATTGAGACTCATGTTAGGCCAATTCCTACCTACTATACCTGTGTATAGATTCTTGGTTATGTCCAGGATGTGACTTTGCTCGATGTTGTTCAGAGACAATGGACTAAACCGATGCATGTTAGGTCTAAGGTACTGTACCATGACTGGGTGTTTCCTATAAATTTGTTATATATCAGTGGTAAATTACTGAGAAGTGACCTAGTAAAGCATTGTAGAGTTGTTGTTATTACACAGTGGGCTTTGATTTTGTCCTACTAGAGGCATAGCATCAGTTAGGTCTAGGAATTTGTTATATATTTGAACGGAAACCGTAGCATTATTACTATATTATGCATGCACTCAGTGTTTGTTTTGAATGTCATTTCTTTCGGTATGGCTGTTATGTTAGTATACGATCTCAGTCATGAACCAGATCACGTGGGATATTGGAGTAGGATTTATCATCTGGGTGTGGTTGGATACACCGTATATATTAGTTAATCGTTGCTGGTTAGGGTACAGTAGAGAATCTAATCAAGCTATATTATAGTTGTTGTTGTATGTTTTGATTGATTATCATAGGAATATATCTGTATTTGATATAATTTTGCCTAATTTCGTGGAATGTTGGGTATAAAATACGCCTAATTGAATGCAATGATCCAAAATATTGGATGTACATCTGAAATAGGTTATCCTCTCGCATGTCTTTACTAGATGCTTATTCTCGCATGTCTTACTTCTATAAATGTTTGTGATTCGCTTGCAGTTTTTACACTTAGAAGTTATTTATTCCTTTAGGCTTTGTTATGAGATTGCGTTCCAATTCAGAATATCTGACTTATTCGAGCAATCACCAGATCCACTGTAGTATTTTTCACTAAAGGTTTGTGACGATGGCCGTAAACCTTACCCATCCTAACCTAATAGTAGTAGTAAGGGGCGCAGAAGTTGCGCTGGAAAAGGGGCGCAAAAGTTGCGCTGGAAAAGGGGCGCAAAAGTTGCGCTGGAAAAGGGCGCAAAAGTTAAGCTGGAATACAGGAGCAAAAGTTGCCCTGGAAAATAGGCGAAAAAGAGCCGAAGCAAGATGCATATGTGAAGGATTTTGATAGACGATAATGTGGGTGTACGAATATGCTTCTAGTGAAGGAATTAGGTAGGCGATATTTAGGAGATATGTTATTTATTAATGTATCCGACTCAGGCGCTGTATTTCTCGGACATTGTAGTTACCTGTTAAGACAAATTGATTAAGATAGTTACTGTTACTTCATAGTGTTACCAAGAACGCAGTTTTTTTGTGACTCGACCGAATATGCTTTTTGTGAAGGAATTAGATAGACGATAATTAGGATGTATGTTATTTGTTAGTGTGTCTGACTCAGGCGCTGTATTTCTCGGACATTGTAGTTACATGTTAAGACAAATTGATCAAGTTAGTTTCTGATGCTTCATACAGATACCATGAACGGAGTTTTTTGTGACTCGACCGAATATGCTTTTAGTGAAGGAATTAGATACGCGATAAAGGGGATGTATGTTATTTGTTAGTGTGTGTGACCCAGGCGCTGTATTTCTCGGACATTGTAGTTATATGTTACGACAAATTGATCAAGTTAGTGGCTGATGCTTCATACAGATACTATGAACGGAGGTTTTTTGTGACTCGACCGAATATGCTTTTAGTGGAGGAATTAGATACGCGATAATTAGTGAGTACATATATGATTTTTGTGAAGGAATTAGATAGGCGATAATTAGTGACTCTATGTATGATTTGTGATGAATTAGATAGACGATAATTAGTGACTTCATGTATGCTTTTTTTGTGAAGGAATTAGATACGCGATAATTAGTGAGTACATATAGGATTTTTTTTGTGAAGGAATTAGATGGGCGATAATTAGTGACTCTATGTATGATTTGTGGAGGAATTAGATTGGTGTTAATTAGTGACTCCGTGTATGCTTTTGTGAAGGAAATAGATATAGGATGACTAGATTTTTGAACCTTTTATCGAATGTATTGGTAAGGATGTATGTTATTTGTTAGTGTGTCTGACTCAGGCGCTGTATTTTCTCGGACATTGTAGTTTTATATTAAGACAAATTGATCAAGTTAGTTACTGATGATACGTAGAGATACCAGGAATGCATGTTCTTTATGAATCGGCCGCTGTATTTGTTAGGATTTATATTATTTTTTAGAGTGTCTGACTTATTCGCTGTATTTCTCGGACATTGTAGTTATATGTTTATTTTCTTCTATTCTGGTCAAGTGAGTTGCTTACGATACATAGAGACTGGCTGTGACGGGCGGGGAAGAGGGGAGGGGTCGACCGGAATCAGGCGGTGTCCAAACCGCAAATGCTAAGTAGCGATTTTATCTCATGATGTGTGGTCACACAATGATCTTATCTCGAGATAAGATCATCTTGGGGAATTCAGTTGCCATACGATATCTTTCAGATTCCTTTCGGTATCTTTTTGCTTTTATTTACGTGTGCTTACGCACGGATTATAAAGATGTACGTTATTAGGTCGTCTCGATACTGTATTCGATTGAATTGGAATATTTCGCACTGTAGGTGTATATATTACTATGTTTGTTATTGAATGACTCATTTGAATACAAGTTTTTACTGCTCAAACCTAAATTGTTAGGATATTCGATGTAGTTATGCAAGAAATATGGGGTATTTATTAGGGGAGCTTAGCTAGTTATGCTTTATTTGACTCATTTTCAGAGGATGTTTGATGGAGTTTTTTAGCGGTGAGATGTTTGATGTTGAATATAGGCTATGATCATTCCAAGGTTCTAACATGTTCATGTTGACGTGCTTCCATCATTTTATACGAAAATGTCCTATATATGACTATACCTCTACTTATTTTTCCCAAAACTGTAACCATGTGACCTCATTAGCTGATGAATCAGATACAAGATATGTCTGAAGTATTATACGTGACTGGAATAGGTCTAGAAATTTGTTATAGATTTGAATGGTATCATAGTACAAAATAGCGTTATTCCCATGATCTCTGAGTTAATTATCATATATTTTGGAGGAATGTATGTTTAAGAGATGCAAGTTCATTATGCACCTGCATGAAATTTTTCGTTATTGATCCCTGCAAATGTATACTTTAACATTTAGAAGACGATTCACTGAATGGAGGGGTCTTAGACCATTTACGGTTTGGCTACCGTTCACCTAAGAAGATATATTTACCTACGATAGCTTAGGGTGCTGTGTACAACTTCAATTAGCTTACTATCTATCACATTTCCAACGTAAGGCAAGAGGCGTTTTTAGTGCATTTCAATGCGAATTCAATCGAGTTAAATTTAGGATATTGCAAACAAAGATTTATTAAATATATTATTTTTATTGATAATAGATTTTGATATAATTATATATACATAAATATACATGGGATATCATTTATAGGAAAACATAACTTTTTCACAATGAAATTTAAATGTGAGCAGCTCGGCGAAACATAAGTAATGACTTCGACCACCCTTCTCGTGTGTTATCTTGATCCTTGGTACCAGTGACAGTCTGCGGGTTCTTTATCAATGACGATTATTTATTCCTCACCTGAAGCTGTCAACTCGTCATATCGGTGTAGGATTTATCATCTGGGTGTGGTTTTTTCTCTGATCTATTGGCGTTCTAGACTAACGCCCTTAGAAAACATTTTAGGTAACGTCGACCTTTGGGAGAAGTGTATGCAACACTTGTCACCCTTTCATTACCCCATTTAATATTTCGGTTTCCTTCAACGTTTGAAGATTTTTCTTCACATGACATATCCTCGATATCACTGTCACTGATATCCATTCCACTGAGAGTATCCCACATTTCCCCTTTATTTTCATTATTTTTCAAATTCGGTTATGGCTCGGGTCTTTCTTCCACCATATCGATTTAGCCATTTTCACCCAATTTTCATACATTCTTAGCTTGAGTGTTAGTGGCACCATACTTTCTTTTACGCTCGCACCATTTTGAGCACTGTCTTTCTCATTAGATTGGAAACCCAAGTCCGGATTATTATGTTCTATCAATACGCTCATAGCATCCTTTGAGGTCATATTTCCTCGTTCATTTTCAAGATGAGCATTTTCAAGATAATGCTGTCCTTTCAGATGTTGCCAAAGCCCGAACGTGGAGCCTGATTTGCTTAATTTTATCTCTGCACTGCAAATAACACATACCCCCGTCCTTTCATTCCTGTTAAAATATTTCCACATCAAACTGGGCGGCATCTTTCTTCCCCGAAAGCGATTCGCTATCTGAAGAGTACAGATATGAGTCCAATTTATACATACAGGATCGTTACTTTCACTGCATTGCTACATGTATGCTGCATTTACACATATTCTGCAAAAGGGTTACCATACACTGCCAGATACATTACTACCCCGCGCATCCTATCCTAACCCATAGAACAACATCCCTTGCTGTTGATACAAGATATTTCATCTGCATCAGCTTCATACTATGTTATGTTAAAAGAAGTAATCATCCTATCCGATCCTAACCAATCTTACGTACGGTATTCAGTCATTGTTTTATTTGTACATACGCTCAAATATACACGTGCACGTACGCATATAGGTCTAAAGACGAACATACGTATATACATAGCTACATAATTGTTTGCCGAAGCGAGTGATGATAGGCTTAAAGATTTGCAAATACATTATAATAGCAAGCAATATGACGTGATTGGAGTCAGTGTAACGTGGACGATAAGCAGATACGGACGGATCATCCTCAAATAGATAAAAATGGATGTTCACATCTCGAAAATTTGTTTACGAGTGTTGGATGAAAAAATCTCCGAAGATGATTTAGCTTGGTTCGAGCATATATTGACAAGTGATGAAGATATCAATTATGTACAAATGCGGAGAACAAGAATCGCAAGAGCGGGAACTATTATCCATGTATGGAAGGATAATGAAGAAAACAGGATTTGGGTTACTGATTTCGAAACATTTCAGTCGTATGTAACAGAGTTCAAATAAAGTAAGAAGGTATATCATGAAATTTATGTGTCCCAAGCAGAAAATTTCCACACATGTAAGCAAGTTGGGTTAGTGAAAAATAAATTCTTCCTAGGGACTAAAGAAAATCTGAAGTGTATGATGGATTTTCTTTCGAATAACGATTGTAGGTATATTGAATTAGCTAAGATTCGAATAATTAAAGTTCGCAGAGAAGAAGAAGAAGAACAATCATGGAAATGCGGGGATCTACATTTATGGAGAGACGGGAATGGAGCAGGTTACCGTATTCGTATCAAAGATATGGTGGACTATATGAAGGAATTTGAGAGGAGACTGCTGCAAAGTGATAATGGGTACGGATGTATGTTCGCACCATGTTGATACAAATGCATAAACATTGATGATGTCAGCAAAAACTGCAAATATTACTGTTAAAAGTATGTAATTCCTAACTTAAATTGTTTATAATATCCTTAAAAACTCAAAGGTTAAGCAATGAATTTGCATATAACGTGTAAGTAGGAGGCAACATCGAATTGTCGTGAAAAAATTTGGTAGATCAAAATTGGAAGTGGGTATCAAAACTGCAAAGATTAGATCAAAATGTTGAGTCAAGTGAAGATAATTTGTTATGGATTGTATATATCAAAGACAAAAAACCGTACATAAGTTAAGTAAGGTTAGGTTTTTGACATGTACATACGTATACAGGTCTAAAGACATACATACATACATACGTAATTGATCGCCGAAACGAATGATGATAGGCCTAAAGATTTGCATACGCATTATAATAGCAAGTTGTATGACGTGATTGGAGTCAGTGTTACGTGGACGATAAGCGGATACGAACAGATCGTCCCCAAATAGATAAAAATGAATGTTCAAGTGACAAAAATTAGTTTACGTGTTTTGGAAGAAGAAATCTCCGAAGATTATATGAGTCGGATCGAACAAATATTGACAAATGTTGAAAAAATTAGTTATCTCAGAATGGGTTAAACAAGAATCAAAAGAGTGAGAGATAGCATTCATGTATGGATGAAAGGGAAAGGAAGTCGACTCTGGGTAACTGACATCGACGGGTTTCAGTCGTATGTAACAAACTTCAAGGGTAATAAGAAAGCAACACTCGTAATTGATATGATCCGAGTGGAAAATCATCATGACTGTAGTAAAGCTGAGAAGTTGGGGAACGGCTTTTTTTTTAAGAACCAAAGAAAACCTGGAACGTATGCAAGAATTCCTCATAGATGAAAAACAGAATGACATTGAATTTGAGAAGATTCGAATAATTCAAGTTCAAGAAGAAGAAGAATTACATTTGTGGACGCAAGGGCACGGAACAGCCTTTGGTGTTCGCTACAAAGGTATGGTGGATTATATGATGGATTTTGAGAGGAAACTTAGACATCGTGAGGCTGGGTATGGGTGGTTGTACGAGCCATGTTGTAATCGAAAAAAATGAGTTAGATGTCATTGATGGTGATGACAGCAAGATCTGTAAATAATACTAATAAAGTTCGTAAATCCTAAATCAACTGTTTATAATATCCTACAACTTAGAGGTTAAGCGATGAAATTGCATACATTGCGTTGGTCGAAGGGAACAATGAAATTGTTGAGTACGGTAGGAGAATATATTTCAAGGGTTCCAATGCTACCCATAAACCTATCCCGGTGTAAATGCTGTATATGTGTGACAGAATGGTGAGATATAAATCAGAGTCCGATGAGCAAAATATTCAGTCAATATTGGGATTCTGTTGTGGAAGGATGGGATATAGCTTGAGTCCTCGATTGTTCGAACGAAATGGGGTGATGGGGGCTTGTAAGCTGTGCCAGAAAGAAATAAAATTGAATAAACATAAATCGACGAGTAACGTGTGGAGACATTTGAAACGTTGTCATCGTGAAGAGTTTGAAAAAATTATTGGAATGAAAAAAACGGATCAACTGTGCAAATCGTCAATGGATGAAGTGTCAGGAGATAATGAAGAAAAATGTGTTAGACCTAGTATGAGATGATGTCGTCCCATTTGTATGATGATGGAAACAAATATGAATTACTTGTAATAATCAATCCATCTAAGATTGAAAAATCTGACAACTCTGGTAACATATATGAGTCGAGATTGATTGCGAAGTAGAAGAAATAATGGGGTCAAAACTGCAAAGGAAACATCAAAATGTAGAGACAAGTGGAGAAATGTATTATGCATTGTATAAAACAATGACTGAATACCGTACATAAGATTGGTTAGGATCGGATAGGATGATTACTTCTTGCAACATAACATACTATGAAGCTGATGCAGATGAAATATCTTGTATCAACAGCAAGGGATGTTGTTCTATGGGTTAGGATAGGATGCGGGGGGTATTAATGTATCTGGCAGTGTATGGTAACCCTTTTGTAGAATGTGTGTAAATGCCGCATACATGTACCAATGCAGTGCAAGTAACGATCCTGTATGTATAAATTGGACTCATATCTGTACTCTTCAGATAGCAAATCGCTTTCGGGGAAGAAAGATGCCGCCCAGTTTGATGTGGAAATATTTTAACAGGAATGAAAAGACGGGGGTATGTGTTATTTGCAGTGCGGAGATAAAATTAAGCAAATCAGGCTCCACGTTCGGGCTTTGGCAACATCTGAAAGGACAGCATCATCTTGAATATGCTTATCCTGAAAATGAACGAGGAAATATGACCTCAAAGGATGCTCTGGGCGTATTGATAGAATATAATAATCCGGACTTTGGTTTCCAATCTAATGAGAAAGACAGTGCTCAAAATGGTGCGAGCGTAAAATAAAGTATGGTGCCACTAACACTCAAGCTAAGAATGTATGAAGATTGGGTGAAAATGGCTAAATCGATATGGTGGGAGAAAAACCCGAGCCATAACCGAACTTGAAAAATAATGGAAATAAGGGGAAATGTGGGATACTCTCAGTGGAATGGATATCAGTGGCAGTGATATCGAGGATATGTCATGTGAAGAAAAATCTACAAACGTTGAAGGAAACCGAAATATTAAATGGGGTAATGAAAGGGTGACAAGTGTTGCATACACTTCTCCCAAAGGTCGATGTTTACCTAAAATGTGTTCTAAGGGCGTTAGTCTAGAACGCCAATAGATCAGAGAAAAAACCACACCCATATGATAAATCCTACACCGATATGACGAGTTGACAGCTTCAGGTGAGAAATAAATAATCGTCATTGATAAAGAACCCACAGACTGTCACTGGTACCAAGGATCAAGATAACACACGAGAAGGGTGGTCGAAGTCATTACTTATGTTTCGCCGAGCTGCTCACATTTAAATTTCATTGTGAAAAAGTTATGTTTTCCTATAAATGATATCTCATGTATATTTATGTATATATAATTATATCAAAATCTATTATCAATATAAATAATATATCTAATAAATCTTTGTTTGCAATATCCTAAATTTAACTCGATTGAACTAGTATTGAAATGCACTAAAAACGCCTCTTGCCTTACGTTGGAAATGTGATAGATGTTAAGCTAATTGAAGAAGGTAAATATATCTTCTTAGGTGAAGGGTAGCCAAACCGTAAATGGTCTAGGACCCCTCCATTCAGTAAATCGTATTCTAAGTGTTAAAGTATACATTTGCAGGGATCGATAACAAAAAATTTCATGCAGGTGCATAATGAACTTGCACCTCTTAAACATACATTCCTCCAAAATATATGACATTTAACTCTGAGATCAGGAGAATAACGCTATTTTTACTACGATACCATTCAAATCTATAACAAATTTCTAGACTTATTCCAGTCACGTATAATACTTCAGACATATCTTGTATCTGATTCATCAGCTAATGAGGTCACATGGGTACAGTATTGGGAAAAATAAGTAGAGGTATAGTCAGAAATAGGTCATTTTCGTATAAAATGATGAAAGCACGTCAACATGAACATGTTAGAACCTGTAAATGATCATAGCCTATATTCAACATGAAGCATCTCACCGCTAAAAAACTCCATCAAATATCCTCTGAAAATGAGTACAATAAAGCACAACTAGCTAAGCTCTCCTGATAAATACCCCATATTTCTTGTATAACTACATCGAAGATTCTAACAATTTAGGTTTGAGCTGTAAAAACTTCTATTCAAATGACTCATTCAATAACAAACATAGTAATATATACACCTACTGTGCGAAATATTCCAATACAATCGTATACAGTATCGAGAAGACCTAATAACATACATCTTTATAATCCGTGCGTAAGCACACGTAAATAAAAGCAAAAAGATACCGAAAGGAATCTGAAAGATATCGTAAGGCAACTGAATTCCCCAAGATGATCTTATCTCGAGATAAGATCATTGTGTGACCACACATCATGAGATAAAATCGCTACCTAGCATTTGCGGTTTGGACACCTCCTGATTCCGGTCGACCCCTCCCCTCTTCCCCACCCGTCACAGCCAGTCTCTATGTATCGTAAGCAACTCACTTGACCAGAATAGAAGAAAATAAACATATAACTACAATGTCCGAGAAATACAGCGAGTAAGTCAGACACACTAACAAATAATATACATCCTAACAAATACATCGGCCGATTCATAAGGAACATGCGTTCCTGGTATTTCTACGTAACATCAGTACGTAACTTGATCAATTTGTCTTAATATAAAACTACAATGTCCGAGAAAATACAGCGCCTGAGTCAGACACACTAACAAATAACATACATCCTAACCAATACATTCGATAAAAGGTTCAAAGATCTAGTCATCATATATCTAATTCCTTCACATAAGCATACCTGGAGTCACTAATTAACACCAATCTAATTCCTTCACAAATCGTATATAGAGCCACTAATTATCGCCAATCTAATTCCTTCACAAAAAAAAATCCTATATGTACTCACTAATTATCGCGTATTTAATTCCTTTACAAAAAAACATACATGAAGTCACTAATTATCGTCTATCTAATTCCTTCACAAATCATACATAGAGTCACTAATTATCGCCAATCTAATTCCTTCACAAAAATCATATATGTACTCACTAATTATCGCGTATCTAATTCCTTCACTAAAAGCATATTCGGTCGAGTCACAAAAAACCTCCGTTCATAGTATCTGTATGAAGCATCAGAAACTAACTTGATCAATTTGTCTTAACATATAACTACAATGTCCGAGAAATACAGCGCCTGAGTCAGACACACTAACAAATAACATACATCCTAATTATCGCGTATCTAATTCCTTCACTAAAAGCATATTCGGTCGAGTCACAAAAAAAAACTTCGTTCATGGTATCTGTATGAAGCATCAGAAACTAACTTGATCAATTTGTCTCAACATGTAACTACAATGTCCGAGAAATACAGCGCCTGAGTCAGACACACTAACAAATAACATACATCCTAATTATCGTCAATCTAATTCCTTCACAAAAAGCATATTCGGTCGAGTTACAAAAAACCTGCGTTCTTGGTAACACTATGAAGTAACAGTAACTATCTTGATCAATTTGTCTTAACAGGTAACTACAACGTCCGAGAAATACAGCGCCTGAGTCGGATACATTAATAAATAACATACCTCCTAATTATTGCCTACCTAATTCCTTCACTAAAAGCATATTCGGACACCCACATTATCGTCTATCTAAATCCTTCACATTTGCATCTTGCTCCGGCTCTTTTATCGCCTATTTTCCAGGGCAACTTTTGCTCCTATATTCCAGCGCAACTTTTGCTCCCTTTTCCAGCGCAACTTTTGCGCCCCTTTTCCAACGCAGCTTTTGCGCCCCTTTTCCAGCGCAACTTTTGCGCCCCTTACTACTACTCCTAATCTAACCAAGGATTTTTTTCCCCGTGTTCACACATTTGCCATGTATTTCTTCATTGATTTGAGCTTCATTCATATGAAATCTATCTACTTGACTCTGTAGTTTTTACCAATCTTTAGCAATTTAATATACCTACATATATATATTTTTTTCACTTTGCTTGTTACAAGTCCAGTAATATCGACTAATTTCAAGTAACGTTAGTTGATTGCCCGTTAGCAGACTGTAGAGATCAAAACGATTATGTAAGCTTCCCGCATATGTCAGTGATTGTTATGAGTGTTGAAGCGTTAGCAAGTTTTATATATGTTTTTACTGTTGGAATAAGATTTTTTGTTGTAATGATGGATGTGTTTCTCCTACCATTGTCGATTATAATGAATTTTGAATAATTCCTCACTTATATTTTTACTACAGATCTGTGTTGTAAGGTCCGCAATCAACAAGATCTAGGATATAAACCATGCCTAAGGAATATAATTAGCGAAATAAATATCAATGTACGACAACATAGATCAAATATCAATGAATGCAAAAGGGTTGCCATTTACTGCCAGATGCATTAATGCCTAACTTATCCTATTCTATCCAATAGTAATGTATTTTTATTCAAGTTTGATGCTTATGTATGATATTGATATGTATGAATCTCTCCAACAGGGCTGTATATTTAACATATCAAAAGCAGTTTGAATACACTTCTCCAATTTTGATCCAGCAAATATCTATCTGCAGATGTATAGCTTCCAGAATTTTATCGATAAATTCATTACATGTTTAGATGAGACTCCGCATGTAGGTTCCAGAAGAACAAATTCACTTCATGCATTGCAGCTTTTGAATGTGGATCAGTTATACGCAATGTTAGGTTTACAGATCTAATCATACTGTCCCAACCTAGCCTAACCAATATTTATATATAATTTTTCATCCAAGTTTGATGGTTATGTATGGTTTTCAGTCATGCTGTTATGCGATGTACAGATCAAATTCCTTCACATAGCTATATTTTACATATTTTTTTAACTATCACACACCATGTACATACATACACACATTTATACGCATATACAGTGTCGTACACAGGGTTAGTGCCGGCATATTCCGGCATATGCCGGCATAATTCAAGCGTATACAGGGTTAGTGCCGGAACAACGTTGGCGTATACAGGATTGGGGCCGGCATATGCCGGCATAATTCAGGCGTATACAGGGCAGATGCCGGCTGCAGATCTGATTTTTTCATTTGAACAAAGTCCCTAGCTTTTGTTACAAGATATTTAATATGGATCAGCTTCACGTCATAATAGGTTAAAAGAACTCATCACCCTAACCTAACCTAACCAATTCTAACCAAGAATTATGTATTTTTGATCGAGATATTCTGCTTACATAAGATTTTTTCTGTGGCTTAGGATTCATGCATAACAAGTATTTCCACTTGACTCTACATTTTGATCTCTCATTTGCAGTTTTGATACACACTTCCAATTTTGATTTAGCAAATTTCATAAATTTTTCATAAGTAAATTACATCGTTTGTTTGATCGTTTTAGCTATTTTCATATGATTCTAGTTTTTTTATATAAATTAACATCACTTTCACTCATGTTATTCACACCTATCAAAATCATAACCTAAACTAACCTTATATATGGTATTCGGTCATTGATGTATACATATGAAGCCCTCCACACGACTCTAAATTTCACTTTAACATATCCGTTATTTATTTAATTGTCACTCTCGACCCATATTAGTTAGCAGAGAGACCCCATTTTCAAAATTAGATTGATTGAATGTTACAAGTAATTCACATTTGTTTCCAGCTTCATACAATAGGATACATGGTCTCGCACTAGGTTAACCTAATTTACTTCAATAGTTTCTGTCTCTACATCCTTTGACGACTTGCACCTCTGATTTCCCTCTTCTTACCAATGATTTTCATATTCTTGACGATGACTTCATTTCAGATGTCGCCACAAATTACTGGTGGATTTATGTTTATTCAATTTTATTTTATTTTTTGCACATATTACTGACCCCTTCCCCCCGTTACCCCATCATTTTCGAACAAACGGTGTCTCACGCTATACCCCATCCTTCCACAACAGATCCACAAACTTGTCTGAGCAAGATCTGATCGTACTCTGATTTATATCCTACCAATCTGTATCACATCTAGATCATTCACCCCTAAGATAGGTTTATGACAATGTTTAAATTTGTCATGAGCGACATATTGAGCTTCGTTCCGTTCCGTGGAACATATTCTTCGACTGATTTTGACAATTCGATGTGACCCCCGACTGACACGATGTTTGTAATTCATTGTTTAACCATTGAGTTTAAAATAATACAAACATTTGATAAAGGATTTCCATGGTTAACCATTAGTTTATTTGGCATTATTCACAGACCTTACTGGCATCATCAATGACATCGACCTCGTTTTTTGATTTGAAACAGCATGGTTCGTACATCCAACCATACCCGTTGTCACTATATTTCAGTTTCCTCTCAAAATCCTTCATATACTCCATCATATCTTTGATGCGAATACCGAAGGCTGTTCCGTTCCCGTGAGTCCACAAATGTATTGCTTCTTCTTCTTGAACTTTAATTATTCGAAATTTCTGCTATTCAAAGTCATTCTGATCTCCATCATGGTCATGATAATGATTTTCCACTTGGATCATATCAATTTCGTGAGTATGTACGTATGTACGTGTTACATGAGTTTAAAATAATGTAAAACAAAAATGTCAATGAAATTTCAAATTTTCGAGGGATAGCAATTTACTCAAGTAGCCAAGTTATCACTTCAATAGACTAACTTGGCTCTGTCATCCCTCGAAAATGTGGAATTTTATTGAAATTTTGAATTTTAAATATTTGTTATACATTTTTTCAAAGTCATGTAACACGTACACACGCTTGAACATACACATGCACATACGTACACAGCCCTATATACATACATACATACACCGTTGATGATCTAGGCGAGCAATGTTAG
This sequence comes from Gammarus roeselii, assembly GCA_016164225.1. Classification (NCBI taxonomy): domain Eukaryota; kingdom Metazoa; phylum Arthropoda; class Malacostraca; order Amphipoda; family Gammaridae; genus Gammarus; species Gammarus roeselii. The sequence continues at coordinate 17,156 of SDVV010006537.1, forward strand.
GCCGAATGTTTTGTAAATAACCAACATGTAATCAACTTATAAAAGCTAGCTGCATACCGAGAATGGAGTCAGCGTTACGTTGAGATCAAGCGGAGACGCACGTTTCGTCATAGAATAAACAAAAATGAAAATTCATAACTCAAAAGTTTGTTTACAAGTGTTAGAAGAAGAAATCTCCGAAGATGATATGAGTCGGATCGAACATATATTGACTAGTGTTAAAAATATCAGATATCACAGAATGTGAGAAACAAGAATCAAAAGAGTAAGAGATATCATTCATTTATGGATAAAGGAAAAAGGAAGTCGGCTTTGAGTGACTAATGTCGACGCATTACAGTCGTATTTAACAAAGCTTAAGGGAAATAAGAAAGCAAATCTCAAAATTTATATGATTTAAGTATAAAATCCTCATCATGACTGGAATAAAGCTGAGGTAGTGGAAAACAAATTCCAATGTCGAGAGGTAAAACATACCAATATTTCGGATCATTACATCCAATTAAGCGTATTTTATACCCAACATTCCACGAAATTAGACAAATTTACATCAAATACAGTTATAATCCTATGATAACCGTTCAAAACGTATAACAGCAATAAAATGACTCGGTAAGTATCTCTACTCTGGTCTAAGCAGCATTGATTAAGTACGATTTACGGCTTATCCTACCACACCCAGATGACAAATCCTACACACATATGGGAGGAGTATGGTCAATCAATACATGATGCCGATATGCATTACCGATCTTGTTTTTAATAGAAATATTAATAATTCTGTAATATAACTCCTAAAGTGATCTGGTTTATGAAAAAAAAATCATATACTAACATAACAGCCATACCGTAAAAATTTGACGTTTATCACTGTGTTCATGCATAACAAATGATAATATTACGATATGCGTTCAAACCTATCACAAATTCCTAGACCTAACTGATGCTATGCCTCTAGTAGGACAAAATTCAAGCCCACTGTGTCATAACACAGAACTCTACAATGCTTTACTAGGTCACTTCTCAGCAATCTACCACTGATATATAACAAATTTAGAGGTAACACACAGTCATGGGACAATACCTCAGACATACCATGCATCCGTTTAGTCCATCATCTCTGAACAACGTCGAGCAAAGTCACATCCTGAACATAACCAAGAATATACACAGATACAGTGGTCAAGAATGGGCCTGACATGAGTCTCAAAGAGTGTGTGGCTGTAAA